>CAJNIZ010011736.1:55128-100041 GCA_905231905.1 Symbiodinium pilosum | reverse complement strand
AATCCCTATATAATCCCTATAGAGTAAGCCTACGGCTTCCAGAACTTCGGGCTGCCCGCTCCTGAATTCTGTTGGTTTTTCCATGCTGTAAGCTGTCAGTCCCTTGTAGTTGGGGTTGAGTCCCAGGGAAGCGCAGGGAGCGCAACAGCCCAATTGCAGAACGAGTGCTGGAGGAGTTTCCATCGATTTGCGTATCCTTTGGTTCATTGACTGTCAGGTGTTGGGGGGACTGGCATTTGCTAGCTCAGGGAAAGCCTTCTGACTCCATCCTAAACTCGTGCGAAGAAAACGTAGAGTGCCTTGGTGGCCGGTTTTTCCATGTGCAAGCTTGCGGAAGCTCACCTCAGGTTCGAAGCCTTGACAGATCGATTGTTGAGCAACCTTCACATATCCTGCAAAGCATCTACCTAAACCCTAAACNNAAACCCTATATAACCCCTTATATTAGTTTCCATTTTCTTTCCATGATCCCCATATAACCCCAATAACAACCATAATAATACCCCAACGAAGCAACCCCTGAAGGTGTGAGGTTCCCTAACCGCCTCGGCCCAACCTGTTTCACCACCAACCCCTCTCCTCTCACCGCCAAGGCCCGCACAACACACTTACGATAGCCAGTGGATAGCACTGTTGGGGTGCAGCCGCACACTATTTGGGGGTTTCCCAAAAGTAGGGGTACCATTTTGGGGGTCCACATAATACGGGTTATAACATATTGGGGTCCCCTTATTTTGGGAAACTACTACCATTTCTTGAAGGTGGCCCTTTGCCTCTCATTTCCGCATGCCCTAAACCTTAAACCCTAAACCCCACACCCTAAACCCTAAACCCCAAACCCTAAACCCTAAACCCTAAATCCTATCCATTCAGCAGAGCAAGCTTGCATTCAAGGTAGCCACGCCAACCCTCTTCTGGGTTGCTGTTAAGGAACTTAAATGAAGTTTAGGGCTTAGGGTTTAGGGTATATTATCCCCCTATAATGGAGAATCAAATGGAAAAGAAAATGGAAAATGAAATGGAAACTGGGGGAGTAACTTAATTCAAGTTCCTGAACAGCAACCCAGTCTCTACAATAATTTCAGCTGGGAGGATTTGCAACTCATGGGGGAGCGTCTGGGATTTGTGTTCCAGCGTAATGGGGACTGAGGCAGACTGGGGCTTGGGTTCTGACGGCAGACCAGTCCAGGCCCCACAGTCTCACTCCTGGTGAACTTAATTGAGGAATGCTACTGGATTGATGTGGATTGTAAGGAAGATGTAGGAAACCTCTCGTTGAGACGTAGCCCCTATGGACAAGCCTTCCCATTCGCACACGGCAGAGAATCATCTGACCATGAGGTGTGCGCTGCGACGATGTTCGAAGAACTTGTCGGAAAAAGCTGCGCCGTGTTTCAGTCATTGAATACATGTCTAGAATACATGTCTAGAGCGTCCAACATTGGCGATTATGACCGAATGCTGTGCGTATCTAGAACACCATACACATGCTGCTACATCATTACCTGCAGCTCTTGTCAGATTCTAGGCTACTTGGATACCAAGAGTCGTAACTACCACGGATTGGCAGCGTTTTCTGCAGAGCTTTGAGCTCTTGCACACAAATTGCTGAGCAGTGAGGTTCGAATTCCGACCTGCGCCTTGCTCAAGCCGAGCGAGGATTACGAGCCGGATTCTCAGGAGTAAGAACCCCTTCGTGCTCTGTATCAAATCAGCGTAGTGAGCTGTTTTGTGTATCCTAGGCAACCAGACCGTTGCTGCTGCATGCCAGCATCGCACCGCCGCCGACAACTGCGACGGTTGTTCCTGCAATTATCATGGCCGCGCTACAATGCATCCCCGCTGCTTCACCGCCGCCGCTGCGCCAATCGTCGCCGCTACCACTGCCGCCGAAACCACCGCCTCTGCTGCCGTTGCAAAGCCACCGCCATAGCCACCGCCACCGCCCACACCGCCCCCACCGCCACCATGGCCATCCCGGCTGCCGCTGCCGCGGCTGCTGTTGCTTAACCATGCATTTGCATGTAATATCGTCAAATTTTCATAAGTCATCAACTCAACCCTCCTTCATGTCTACGGTATAGACGAAGCCGGAGTTCAGACACGAGTGCTAGAACAGCGATAGAAGCCCCTGCCGCCCCACGCACAGTTCTATCAAGTTGAGTCACACACAAAGGGACAAGTTCAGTTATAGTCCCCCTTAAGTAGATAGAATATGGCTTTGGGTATATCATTATTATTATAAGATCCCCATATACCCCATATTCTATCTACTTAAGGGGGACTAAAACCCCAACATAGGCCCTATTATAATATACTAGTTTCCATTTTTCCATTATCCCAATATTACCCCCAAACCCTAAACCCTAAACCCATAGTCTATCTGCCTAAGGGGGACTATAGCCGGTTCTTAGGCCGTCGCTTTAGTCAGCTCGAAGCCTGAAAGCAAGGGGATTTTGGGGGTTTCCCCAAAATTAGGGATACCTTAATTTTGGGTGTCCTTATAATAAGGATCATAATGTACTGGGGTCTATATTGGGGTCCCCTTATTTTGGGAAACTACCATTTGGGTGAGAGTTTCTGGAGATTTAGGTCTTCGTTTTGCGAGATTGCACCCTCAACAGGGCAGACCCTGACAAGGAACCACACCATGGTGACTAAACCTAAGCCAGAAAGCCCCACCAGGCCAGTGCAGTTCCAGCTGTCGCAAACCTCATCCGCTCGCAAACCCGCCACTTTGGGATTTGCCAGATAAAGCCTTGTTTATTGGCTCCTCGGAAGACTTAGGAGTGTGGAGTATGACAAGAGCTGTTCGACACAAATGGCAAGGGTTCTGCCTGCCTTTGCAATGCTTCAAATTTGGCAAATCGGTTTGGTTTTGATTTGTTTCGGGCAAAGCAAGGTTCCTAAGTGCAAGCCAATGTAGAATTTTGGAGCCCAAATGCAGCCGTGAATTTCTGCTAGTCGGGGTCTTGGCTTCTCACGAAGGCCAACGTTTCATCCCATCCCCATAAGCAGTTGATCTATGGCGTGCCTGAAGATTTCCAAATTTGTAAGTCCCCCTCACTTCATAGTTCCCCAATCCAGGGGTGACCACCAGCTACAGTCCTGCATTCTTGTCATGGTGGACTTACCCACGTCATCCCACGCCTACCTTTTACTCAGGGCTGAGGTAGTTGAGGATTTGCCGGCGTCGCTACTGGTCTCTTGTTTCTAACCGTTTCCCAGTTAATGTCAAGATTGGGATCCCTCGGTGGGTAGCAACTTTGGTACGGCACCTAACGGCTCGGGGGTCACAAATATGGGTTCCAATGTTTGAAAACACAACTACCAATGTCAAGAGCCAGAGGTTTGCGTCACGCATACTGTGCGTGCCGCTCCCAAAACATGCAAACGAAGGCTGTCCGAAATCCCAGTGCTAATGGCTGGTTCACAAACCCTATCTCCTAAACTTGACACCGCGCCCCACACAAAGCTTACACCCGAAATCCTACATCCGAGTTTGATCCTCCATAAACCCTGACCTGCAGTCGGCTGTAGTGACGGGACAGAGAGCAACACGCCGCGTGATCATCTCTCGTTGAGGCCTTTCGCATGCCCTGCAATGCAAACAAGAAAAGGCTTTCAAGAGCAGCCTTCTCATCCAACCGTTACAAAAGGACCGGACTCAGCAATTAGCAGCTTAGCAAGTTGACTGCTGTCAAGATTACACTCCTTTAGCTATGCTTCAGCGTGATAAGCCCCGACTTTCGCCTCGAGCTGCCTGAAGCAGCGATATAGATCGGACACATGAGGGAGCTTTCGACAGGTAGTCAGAAATAATCACCGTAAGACGAATGAGAATCACAAGAGTGAAGGGCATAGGAAAAAGCAGCGGCCATCATACACCTAACGGGCATTGGAGCATGAAACCAGTCACGCTCTGTGACAGGGCAGTGGCTCTCCCTTGGCCGCTTGCTAAGATGTCCCATGCGGCTTCAAGGTATTGAGATCTGCATAGTAGGATCAAGAATAGTAGTAATAGTATCGAGAGTAGTAGTAATAGTAACAATAATGAGAATAATAGTAACAGTAATGATGATGATTGTAATACTGATTGTAATAACTAATAGACAGCTGCAGGGTTCAGGCTTTGGGGGTTGGGCTTCCAGCGGATGACGGATAATCCCCTCCCACTAATATTTCCCCCCCTACCCCCCCCTAATATTAGATACTCCATATATATATATATCACAATATACCACATATGTAGCATAGAATATTAGGGGGGCGGGCGGAGGGAGGGATGTTTGGTATTAGGGGGAGGGGAGTATTGGGAATAGGGCACAGATGCAGGCCTCTATCCTTGACATGTTTATTTGATTATGGCCTGTGCTTCAACTTTAGATTTGGCCAAGACAGGCGGTGTATGCAGCGAGGTTGAGTGGCGCGCAGTTGTTCTGAACTGTTGGATTTCTGTTTAGTGAGTCGGTGTTGGGCAGTGTTGGCCACGTTCTGCTGTATGTGGGCTTGCGTGTTTGTTCATGGGTACGTGATTTAGCGCTGAATGGGGAGCCATGCTTTGCATGCTTGTTCCTGGCTGGGGTTTGGGATCAGATCATTGCAGTCTGTTTTCGTTTCTTTTTTTGCAGCTCTCGCTTTTCCCTTCACCGTGGTTGCTGTTACCGCGTCTCCCATTCCTTTCGTCCGCCCGGTCAAAAGGTTTGTTCTCAGCTCCTAATGAAGAGTGTCTTGAAGCCAAGTTTCTGCATATTTCTGGAGAGACGGAGCGCTATTGGGTGTCTATGGGGGTACATACGGGCTGCGCAAATGTGCACTGCATGGTGCTCACCAATCTGATCCGGTTCGGATCATCCAAACATCCCGCGTTTACTTCCGTTGCCTTGCCCATGAATACGTCGAAGAAGGTCCAAGCCGGAAGGTCTATTTCAATCGCCATGTACGAATGGTAGGTATGGGTTAGTAATTTTTCTAACTGCGCGCATTTTGTACCCCAGCCTCTCGGTCTGATGGGTTACGTAGTCATACGCAAAAAGTCAGAACTATAAATCTAAGCTGGCCAATCTTAAGCCCACTCTCCCTGTAGAAAAACACCAGCTTGTAGCCAGCCCAACCATAAGAAGGCATGATAGCATTATAGAAGCCTGAACAGTTCTGATACTGGCCCATAAATTCTCAATCGCGCGCTTGTTTTCAAGTGGGAGCTCCCTACCCTCTAAACTGCCCTAAGCCTGAACCCCAAACCTGAAACCCTGAAACTGGAAGAGAAAATGGAAACCATTATTTTGGGGTTTAGATATTAGGGCTTGGGGAATATACGGTATATGGGGATTAGAAGCATACTGGAACAGAACATGGAAACTGACATTTTGGATTTGGGGGATAAGGGTTTAGGTTGTAAAGATACGTTTGGGTTCTACAGGGACAATGGAAAAGAACATGGAAACTACTATATCATAATTGAGTTTGTGTACTGTGGTTATAGTAGGAAATCAAGGAAAATACTGCATGGGGATGATATTCCCGCATTTTCTACTCTACCACGAACCCGTAAGGTGATGGCGCCTCAATATTCCTAAGCCCTAAACCCTCAAGTTCAGACCTAAACCTTAAACCCTAAATAGCAGTCTCCATTCTATTTTCCATTCTATTTTCCATTCTCCCAATAGACTCCCAATACAATCCCAATATAGTCCCAATGATTTAGGGATTTCAGCCTTTTGCTGCCGAAGGCGAGGAGGATGGAAGGCTGTCCCTGATCGGCAAGGGTCCCCCAAGCAGGCCAGTGACTAGCGTCTGCCCAATATGTGCCAGAGTCTAAACTCGGGTTTAGGGTTTAGGGGGTTATATAGGGGATATAGGGTTCCTTTTATAGGGGTTACGAAGGGGGATACTGGCTGTTTTGATTATAGCTCATATGGATTCGGACATATAGCTCAATTTTGTATGGTACTGAACGGCGGACTTGATCATTCAGACCCAGGATAGAGGTGTAGAATTTCAACACAACTGGAGTCTCGTGCTTGTTTTTAGCCAATTAACTTAGATGTGACAGCTGACCTCCTGCGTCAGGCATGCAGGACATGGGTCTCAGCTGGATTTTTCACCTCCACTAGCAGATTGCAAAATCCTAAGTCCTAGTCAATAGGTGAGTGCCATGTGGCCATTTCTGCTTCTGGCTCTGTAAGGGGGATGCAGGCTTGCAAATTCTAACGAACTTCCCACTCGACCAAGCTCGCACCTAAACCCAGTACAGGATTTTCACAAGTGGCACTGCCTCATCTTTGCACTCGACATTCAGAAGAATTCTGCAGTAGTAGCTGGAGCATGGGTTCGATCAACAACACCTCAAAGGTTTGGAAACGGCCTGCACGCAGTTGGGGCAAAGCATGAGTTCAACTCCCATTAATTCATTGTTGTTGGCTCCCGGAGCCATCAAGATATTGCAAATACACCAGTTTTGTATACCTACTATAATGAAGAATCAAATGGAAAAGAACATGGAAAATGGAATGGAAACTGGGATTATATAGTGGATTATGGGGAAAAGGGTTTCCCAAAATTAGGGGTACCTTTTTAGGGGTCCCCATAATAAGGACTATAGTATATTTGGGTCTATATTGGGGTCCCCCTATTTTGGGAAACTACCATATTGCAAATAAACCAGTTTTGTATGCTGAGGACCACACTGCCAAACATTGGCATGACCCTTAATCTGTACCTCTGTACCCTTGGAGTGTAACCGAATTTGCATTTGTAATCCGCCGCGCACATCTTAAGCCTATGAATCCCTGTCCAGGCCTGCACCCTTCAGAGTGGAATTCGTCCATCCCGAGGCGCCTTGGGACTACGAGGATACACGCCCTTATCCAAAATCACCAGCGGGAGTCTTCTACAAACTCAGCTAAAGCTTAAGTTGATGGACCTCAGCTATGATGCGCTCGGGACTCTTGTCAGCACCCTCTTACTGCTTCACGTCTATCTTTGCTGTACAAAGCCCCAGGGGAATATACCGGATGCCGAAGCTTGTTGTTTCTCTCGTTAACCCCTTGAGCCTAGCTCGTAGATTCCGTCAGTCCTTTGTTTCCACTTGCTATAGCTGGCAGCCTCTGTAAACAGCAACTTTGCTACTCCCGATCCCGAATGGCTGTGGACGGAAGCCACTGTAATTGGACGTGTCTAGGTTTTGTCACTAGCTCAAGTACCAGCCAGTAATTTGTGCTTTCAGCGAACGTTGAAGATCTTTCTCAGAGAGGATTTAAGCCAAATTCCGTTTCCGAGGTTCTGGAACTTGGAAAAGTCTTCTGATCATACAGGGGAGCTTATTACTTGTGTTCCGGAGGTAAAAGGATGCAACCAGACGGAAGCTCATAAATTCCCTATACCCTAAATCCTAAACCCTAAAGGTCAGCCTTCAAGTCCATAATGCGCTTTACTTCGCTGACTGAGCAACCATCATAAAGGGGTCGCAAAGGCTTCATTATTCCTAGACCCTCCTCCTACCCTCTATTAGGGCCTAAGTACCCATTATTAGGGACCATATATCCCCAATTGAGGGTACTAGGAGGGTCCTGGTTGCTAACCATTGTTAACACTGTCATTGATAGTGATATACGTACGCTCAAGAGGATGTCCTTCTCCAATGATCAAACAATGGTAGTTGGGAAGGCCGTTCACACCATTAGGTTCTCCAAGCAGCTGTAGTTCCATCCAGAGCTTCGAACTCTTGATGAAAAAGTGGTGCGTCAGTCAGGGTCCTTGTGGCCAGAATCCCCGTTCCTTCACCTAAACCATGCTACAGAAGTTACTGTTACTCCTTACTCTAGGGAGCTGTAAGCTTAAAACCTGAAATTTCAAAGGGGATGATTGCCGTCGTGGACTGTATGGCCTCCGGCTCAGTTGAGATCAGCATGTTTTGCAAGCTAGGAATTTCAGTGGTACCCTTTTACCTTTTTTGGGTTCTGGGTTCCCATATATAGTANNTATACCAACAGAAAAAAGGGTACCCTTATTGTAATATGGTTACTGGGCTACCAAGCAAGAGTCCCAAAAACGCTTGGGAATGACGCTGCCGCTGGCGCTGCCACCGCCACTGCAACCTCCACCACCACCACCACCACCACCACAAATGCTGCTACCAGTAGAGGTAGTAGTGGAAGACAGGGATCCAAAGAACAAAGCAAACGGGCAGTCGCCAACATGGTGTCTTTATACAGGCACAAATTGGCGGGATCGTTTCACGGGACTCCACCATAGTCTTCACAGAACGACACACCCATGGTCAGGACTAGTGGTTTCATGGAAGAATTACATTTTGGGAGCTCCCTCCTCAGGGTTTTGAACATGTGTCTGCCATTATGTGAAGTGGGTGTGCAGTGGTTGCGTCCGTGTTCGCTGCTGTGGAGCTGAAAAAGAGAGCCTTGGTACTTCGCACAATAGGAATATCTAATCTGAAGATGGGAGTTTCCCTAAATATGGGGCCTTATAATAGTAGTTTCCATGTTCTTTTCCATTACCCCTATATAACCCCAATAGAACCCCTTATTACAATAGTTTCCATTTTCTTTTCCAATATGGGAACCCCAATGCCATGATCCTTATGAATTATGCCCTCCACATACAGGATGCCCTGCTTAAGCCAGCTGCTTCTGTCTGATGTCACGCCACAATTCCAGTGGCAAAGGTCCCTAACCTCCTAAAGCCAGCTGACCTGAGCACTGCTGGTTTAGGGTTTCAGGCTTTTTGAATTTCCAAAGCAGGTTTCCGATGGCGAGATGTCCTTTGCGCGGTGTCATGGAAAGTTCACATGCTACCGTGTTGACATCTTAGGTCACTGACAGGACTGAGAAGTCTTGGCAAATCTCATCAGCCAGCCACCTGGTCTGGGGGCTTCGGCTGGAAGAGCCGTCCTTCTTTCAGGGTCAAGGGGACTTTGTAAATCTACGATTCTAACCCGCAGGAGCCAATGCGACAACTGCACTTCTCCCATGACTAACCTGCTTGCCAGGCTCCCTTGACCCTCCAAATTGGGTTCAACTGTTTATATAAGGATAATGGAAAATAAAATGGAGACTACTATAGTAGATTGGGGTTATATAGGGATAATGGAAAAGAACATGGAAACTACTATTTATTGATTGAGAGTTTGTTGGTCGATCCTGGCCTTGGCTCCATTTATCGGATCTGGACTTCGGTTTTCGGGAGTTCAGGGCGCCTGGTAGACTAGAGTGGCCACGCCTCAGCTACCCAACCCGTCATGTTGAGAGGAGACATCTGATGCTTCAGAAATTTTTCTGTAAGCAGATGAGAATCATCCAGCCGCATGTGTTGACATTGCCATCCAGGTTAAGCGAGCGACGGGAACTCTGAGGTTAGTGCTATGACATGGTCTCAGATCCGCAACATGTAGGGGACATTTACGGCTACTTGGGGGGGACTCGGAAACTCCTGATGGGAGCCTGATTTCCATTGTATTTTCCATTATGCCAGTCTAACCCCAATATACTACAGTGATTTCCCTTTTCTTTTCCGTCATCCCTATATATGCCCTTTCCTAGGTCATTGCCTTGTTGAGGATTTGAGAGCCTAGATGCAAAGCAATAGACGCCTGTAGACTTCTGGGTCATGTCTTTCGAGTCCTGTCCCATAGTCCCATGTTCATCTGGTAACGTGCAAGCTGTTCAAGGCAGTGACCCTTCCCTCACATGATGTTCCATCATGACATGACGCGAGCGCCCAGCTGCACGCCTAGAGACGCCGCGTAGCCTAAATTTGCCGGCTGCAGGCCGGTTCTGCTACATAGTCCGTACAAACTCTTGCCACCCACTTGTCTCACCTTGTCCTATCCCCAGCTTGATGGCATGACATTAGGAGGATAAGTATCTGCCTAGACCCTCCTCCTACCCTCTATTAGGGCCTAAGTACCCATTATTAGGGACCATATATCCCCAATTAAGGGTACTAGGAGGGTCCTGGTTCTTCTTCTGTTGAACACCAGCAGGTGGCCATGAGGGATAGTGATGATGGTCAGCTCCTACTTTCTATATCCTCGATCATCCCTATCTAATTATCTAACCCATTATAGTAGCGTCCATTTTCCATTATCCTCTATATACCGTAAGGTATAGATTGAGTGTTGAGCTATGCAACTTGTTGGTGGCATATTATGGTATGTTTTGGTATATTTTTGGTATATTGTAGTATAATGTGGTATGTTTTGGTATATTATAGTATATCATGGTATATTATGGTATATGGGGCCTAGCCAAGCAAGGCTCCACAGCTTGCGCACTTAGGCCACGGTGGCGCAGCGTTTTTTGGATGTGACGCACTGTTGGGAACTTATTTGCTGCAGTGTATCAGGACTTATATATATATATACATATATGTATACATTCTTTACATATAGGTATATATATATATATATGCCCAAAACCCTTCAGGGACGCAGAACTTCGTTGCAGGCATATTGCGTAAGTTGGACACAAGCCTGGGGTGAAGCTTTCAGACCATGGACGTTCCAGGATAGTGGGCCAAAAAGCCAATATTGCTGGTGCGACCTGAGATACTTGACGTGAAGCTTTTTCCCAGATTCCGATGGGGCCGAGTGCAAGTCAGCGGAATTATGGAGAGGGCGGCTTAGAACTTTGGAGCACTGGCTGTTACTGTCGTTACTGCGTCTAGGATGAATGACAGTAGCACTGTACTTGTATAGGCTTCTCATGGACCATTGCGGTTGTCCTTATAAGGAGCTTCATCATTTTTTATGTTTTTTTCAACGAAGGAGCCCCAAGGATTTGACGTTAAGCCTTCGTTTTAGTTTAATGATTCACGGCCTTGGCTGTGTACTTGTGCAGCTAGCGGCTCTGCTGCACTTGTGCACGGCACAGTTTCTGATCCAGCTGCGGGGGAGGGATCGAGAGCTTAAGCTCATTCCGCCGATCGTGAAGGCAAGCTTCTTAAGAAGACTGGTTTTCGTTGGTTTGAGCCCCTCAGCCGCAAAAGATGGTAATGACAAGTCAGTAGCGGGCAATGTACATAATCTAGCAGAAAGCAGTGCGCCTGCAATTCTGAGCACACACACATGAACAGTTCATGCTGCGGCGATCAGGTCCCCTTGCGCGCAACGCTCGCATCGTTATGTATCTCCGGCACAATGAAGAGAATTTGGGATGGTTCAGAAGACTACATATTTGAATTGTGCGTGTGGGGTTTAGCAGGGTGGTTTCCCGTGCTCTGGGCAGACTTTTTCCAGCACTCGCAACCTTCTTCAATAATTCAGGAGGATATAGGGGTCTCATTTAATCCGCATTCTGGCCACTGCAAGAAGCGTCCACACAAGCATGTAAGAACCAAAAACTTGATGTCATGACTCTTGATGCTACAAGGTCTCATGCTTCAGACCTCGCAGCATTGTGAATTAGGGGGGGCAACGGACCCTACCGCGCACTAGAGTTTTTGCTTTGCTCATTGCCCACAATGCTTCCCATCTTGGGATGATAAGCTCATCTCTACTTCGGAGGTCTTGGGATTCTGGCCCAGGGCGCAGACCCCAACACCCGTACTTGGATTCACTCCTTTGGGCATAGCAAACAGAAGTATAAGATGATTGCAAAGCCCACAAGGCCTTTGTTAAGAGATGCTGCGGCAGAGCTCTCCTAAACCCTTTAAACCTTAAACCCTGACAGAAAGATCGGCACTATTTTCTTGTTTCGCTGGAACTTAAGAACCGCTAGTCTTCTTTCTATTTGATGCTGATGCTTGGCCCCAGGTGCATAGAATAGGTTCGGGTTGTTTAAAGATTCCTGGGCAGTTGTAGGTACAGTTAATATCATAGCTACTTATCCAATTTTGAAATCTACCTCCAGCTTTACTAGTACCCACCCCTTGAACCTCAAAACAGAAGCTGTCATGAGGACTGACATGAATGGCGGGACCCATGCCACATAAACATGCAAACTGTCAGGCAAGAGCATCTGGGAAAGATATACAACTTCGACTCAAAGAAGCCAAAGGACGGGAGCTGGGTTTTGTGATATATATGTTTTTGCCGGTCACTCTTGAAAGCACAGCGTGGAAGCCGCCACGGTTGAGCCAGCACAAGATGCTTTGCAATCCAGGGGTGCGCGGGGCGTACATTCACTAGTTCAACCCTTCACGTTATACATTCAAGAACGCCTTACAACCCCAACGCCTGACAAACTAGACGTTCTGTAGAATCCTTCCATTCTCTTCGGAGGGCTCAGGTCAAAGTTTGTTTTCGCCGGTAGGTTTGGCGTCTTGGAAGCATGTTCCTCATTCAGACAAACTTTCACAGCAATTCTTATGTTGCCCGCCATGGATTAGGGTTAACACAGCCTGTTTTTGGTATGGCCTTCCGTCATGATGAAGCGACCAAAGTATCGGTGGAAGCCCGGAAGCTGCATAGGTAAGCAAAACATTGAATGAGTACGTGGGCCGCAGCAGATGGATACTGTAGCTGTCCCTAAGGGTCCAGGGACCCAAATTATAGGGCTTAGGGCCCAAATACCACTGATAGTATAGTATTTGGGCCCTAAAGCCCCATTATTTGGGTCCTAGGACCCTTAGGGTGTTGCAACTGCTAATGTTGAGGATTGGCAGTAGGCTCTGTGCGGCAAGGGTTAGTTGCCGGACGAGGCAAACATTTAGTGGTTTGTGACGGCGGCTGTGGTGCTAGGATGTAGCCGTGAAGAGAATAGAAGGCAATAATCGATCTCTTGTGTTGTCGCATGTTACATCTTGCAGTGCTCGGAGCACACCCATAAGCTTTGATTCTCACGTCCAAACAGTCGCCTTGAAGACCTTCGATGTGTGTTGTTTCGCGTTCGTTCTTCTTTTCGACCTCACTTGGAATGGGCAATCGGGGGGAGCACTGAATGCAACCAATACAATTCTGGCGGTCCTCGCACATCGCCAACCACCCCCACAATTCAAGCTCTGCGCTTACTATAGCTCAACCTACTTCAGGTCTGCTTGAAGTCTTTGGGATGTAGATGTACTACGATCGAAGGGGACCGTCCTTCTTTGAAGCCCCAGCCGGGTGTCTGCAAAGAAAGGCACTTTTCCTGGAATGTATCCTTCTAGCGCTCGGCTTCCTACTTCAGCTGGAGGGGTCAAGTACCTTACACGCGAAGTGCTGCAGGATATCTCCCTCGGTTGCTGGCTTGTCGCTACAGACATGATTCTCCGAATACTCAGGACATGGTTTCTGACGTCAATGGTAATGGTAGTAATGGGTGCCTTGAGGATGGTGACCATAACTTTAATAGCAGCACGAGCTGGACATGCAGATCAAGTGACTGGGATTCATATGAGCCTTCCTTGATGGAGATTTGATGCTGCCCAGGGATCTTGGGTTTAGTGTTCGCTGTTCTGGGCTGCTCTTGATGATTGCCAACACCGTTCTTTGCTTCACCTTTGGGAATCCGATCATGCCGCAAGACTTCACGGTATAGGGTTTTGGGTTCAGAAACCTTCGAGGAATGAATTACTAAATAGCTACAGGGGCCAGTCCAAAGAAGCTCCAAGTAGATCCCCGTTCAGGGCATCCCTCTCTCCAGAAGAGAGGATAGTTTTCTTGAACGGATGACATCCATTTGAGGCTGGTCTTGCGCGGATTCACGGATTGGCTCCCCATTCGTTCTTTCCAAATATGGGGGGCACCTGCCCATCCTCTTCTGCATCTTTTGAATTTAAGGGCTGTAGAGGAGAAGGTTTTGTTTCGCCTGACAAACCAACACGCCCCTTCAGGTTGGCGAATATGGATGATTGTAGTTGAGATTGCACAAGAGCGTCTTGTATATTGGGGACCCCTTTCTCGGAAATTTCCATGTGGCGTTCCCAGCTGAATGTGAAACTCAACATGCCAACTGTGTAGGAGATGCATTGTAAGGCAGTCCCGAACTCGTATGTTTTTCCAGCAGATTAGGGCGCACTCCCTGAGAGAACCACCGCGGAGCGATCGGGCCCATGGGTTCTGAACGAAACCTTTCTGCTGCAGGACAAGTGCAATGTCTCATGTGGTGAAGTCCGATGCCGCAACCGGCATGGTTTAGCGGGACAAAGGGAATGGGGCTTAGGTCTTTGCAGTTGAGACCTCATGACTAGTCACTGGCATAGAGGATCTTTTGTGGCAGGTTCCTCCGCAAGGGTGTCCGCAATAGGAGCAACTGGAGCTTTAGTGTTGCACAGAGACGTAGCTACCGTGAGAGCATGGGTCGAGTCGTTGAATCTGAGGCTCCCAAGATCCTCCTCTGGGTTACCAAGCCCGCAGCCCCCATTATAGAGGCCGAAGTTGTTGTGAATATGATGTAGAGGTCTGATTGAAGTACCCCAAAATGGTTACGCAAGGAATCATGACAATAATAAGGAAAGTATCTACGCCCTTCGAACATAAGTTGGGGGTGTACGCATTATTCGGTCTCGACTGTTGCAGGATGCGTCGGTCTAGGCCGCAACGGTCTTAGGCAAGGATTCGGGAAGTAAACAATTTGGCCGATGTCGTGTGTAGATCTTCAAATAGAAGGCCTAATTACTGGTTGCGACACAGTACTTTGCGCAGTAGAGCTTTCGAACATGGAGTCATACTGGGGGCATAGATCTTGGCTATGCACGGCAAGCCGTACATGTACGCTATGATATTGGCCGGCGAGTGGCTCCCTACCTATACGCTGGACATGGAGTATGATTGGAGCACGAGCTTTCTGAATGGTTGTACCCCAAGGTCCACAATCCTTACCCTGTAACAGACGAGCTCCTTGGACACTGCTTGCAGCAGGAAGGCTAGGTTTTGATTGTTCAAGGTGATTGCTTCAGGGGGCAGAAGCATTGTCAACGACTTTAAGTTTGTACCCTTAATGTTTGCAACCCCAGGTTTGGGATCCCAAATACCCTTACTAAGGGCCATATTCCATGGTGCAGGGACCCAACCCAGGAAACCTCCCTGACATTGGGAGGGTTTTCATAGCAAAAATCCATGGAGAAGCCACGCAGAAGTCTGCAATTGGCCCTTCTCAACGTGTTTGCTCACAAGAGGACCCCACCGAGGACACCTTCAACTCCAGAACTCAAAACCCTCATCCTACAAGTCTCATAACAGTAGGGTTATATTGGGATAATGGAAAAGAAAATGGAAGCTATAGGGATTTAAAGCATTATATAGTTAGTTTCAAGGAAATGGGGGCTTCCTAACATCAGAGGTACCTTTTTGGTGGCTCCTATAATACGGACTAGGGTATTTTGGGGGTCTATATTGGGGTCCCCTTATTTTGGGAAACTATCATATTTTATGTGCACACACTACCACTTTGTTGTATAGTCTTATATAACATGTAAAGAAGGCAGCCATCCGGTCTTCTGGGTTGTCTTTCGTCAAAAGTTTATGGCCGCTGGTTGTGATCCGCAGCTGCTCAGGCTCTTTGTTGCAGACGCGCAAGACATGACGCAAAAAAAGTGCCTCTAAGGGGCTCAGTGTTTAAAGTTTAGGCCGAGATGGGGATTATAATATACCATAATAACTATAATATACTCTAATCTATTGTAATAACTATAATATACTATAATATTTGGTAACCTTGCTATGAACTATGTTCGGTTAAGCTCTAGGACCTCTAGGGCTTAAGAAGACGAAGCCAGTGTAGAAAGGCTTTGCGATTGTCTTGGGCTAGGGGCTTAGGGTTTAGGGTCTAGGCTTGGGGTATGGGTACTTATCCCTTCGTGAGAACAGCCAAGGTTTATGACAAAAAACTCCTTGCATGACATGTGAGCCCTTCAATTTTTTTTTGAAAATGCATAGAAACGTGAGGATCTCAGAGTTTGAGTTTTGCAGGCACGTTGACGCACCTAAAGTTCAAATGGAAAGCGTCGAGGTCTGCATACTCTTTTGCCAAAGGTGCTAAAGTGCCCGAAATTCGGGCCTTTTTATTACCTCCAAAATTTACGGTTCTGGTAGACCGCTAATTGGACATGCCGCAAATGGTTGTCATTTCGTTCCATTCCATCAGCGCGAACCAGACTTTTCGGGTATGTGTTAATCAACATCTTCATCGCAGCCCGACTTACAACCTCAATAGAAACCCTGCAAAACTTCCCGCATACCCGCCTCAAATAATTGAAGAAATGATGGATGTTGTGAGAGGGCCTGTTCAAGACGCATGTCCTCATAGGGCTTCACAAATGTGGCTCCGATCGCAGTGAGCAGGTTCCAATGCCAGCTATATACAGCGTCAGCAAGGTCTGTTTAAGCAAATCTCCATAAGTTCAACGGAACGCTTCCAAGGCCCATAAACAGGCTCAACGCATCACACAACCACAGCCGATACCGGTGCAATCTCCGGACATCTGCGCCACATCGGAGATTCCAAGAATGAGATCCTTTTCTGGAGGTACCTCAACTACTGATTATAGTACTTTGGGGAAAGGAGGCACCCGCCTCTGGAAATGCCCGTATGCATAGCACTACAAACATTGCCCTAGGGATCCAAGTATACAAAATATATTATAATATGGTATAATATACCATAATATGTTATATTATATTATGATATACCATTATACTCTAATTTCAATAATCAAATATTACCTACATTGGGCTATTTGGACCCCTAGGGTTGCTTGAGAACGATTGGGCGCCAAATTTGTCCCACCAACCTCTCGTTTGCGGGCAGCACTGGCGTTGGTTTCGGAAGAGGAATTCAGGGGCCTGAGCAGCCCTAAGGTATATTACAGTATATTCTAGTGCCTTATGATATAATTATGGTATAGTATAGTATATTATTGTATACTATTGTGTAATGAAGTATATTATGGTAGATGAAACACCCAGATCACTCCACAGATTCGTCATCTACGATTTCACAATTTGTAGTTTCCATCAAATTGAAGCATTGTCGAACACCCACCATTTGGACCATACACTTTAGATTTATGAATTTTGCTGGCCCGTGCTATGACTCGGATCTTCAAGTGCGCTCTAGTAGCCGTGTTAAGAGCTCAGTTGAGACAGGCCTAGCTGTCATCACCCCTCCAGGTTATATATGGGGGTTATATATAGGGGTTATACAGGAGGTATATAGGGGGTACATAAGGGCTGTTATATAGGGGGTGTTTATGGACCGCGGGGTCAGCCTTCTTGCTTCAGCTCGAGCTACTTCCTCCAGATCAAAGTAGACTTTGCTTTTTGGCTGCCCCTGCCCGGGCTTGAGAGACAAGTCTCAAACAAGTGTCTTTCGTTCATGGAGGTACATGAGAGTATATTATTAGCACATAAGAATAGATTATATTATGGTAGATTATAGTATATTATAGATTTTTTTGGAGTATTATAGTATGTTATAGTATATCCTAATGCTTTAGTGTATATTATGAAACAGTATATCATGGCATTTATGGTATAATATAGTCTATTATTGTATATGACGGTATATTGTAGAGTGCCTAGGTGTCAGGCTGGGGAATGTGGCCCTTAAACCTAAACCCGAAGCCCTGAACCCTAAACGAACTTCTGTTCTGAGGTTTGGAGCTAAGTGGGTGCAGCTGCCATACAACTCTGAAACAGCCAAAGCGCGGTCTCAGAAAAGGTTTAGGGGGTTTAGGGTTTAGGGTTTTAGGGTCTAGGGTTTAGGGTTTGAAGCTATATGGGTTGTTGTCAAGATTATGGTCCCTTTTTGGGTCCCTATGATACTACGGCACTTAATATTTAGGGTACCCAAAAAGTGACCATAATTTTGACAACCACCTATATATTACATTCCCTACTAAGAACCCCAATATACAATATATACAATACAGTAGTTTCCCTTTTTTCACTGTCCATATATAACCCCAATATAAAATTCATATACATAACCCGAAATAGTAGTTTCTATTTTCTTCTCTATTATCCTTATACAACCACTGTATATCCGTAACGCCTAAATATGAGTTTCCATTGTACTTTCCATTATCCCTATATAACCCACACATATATTCATATATAGTCCCCCTTAAGTCGATAGACTATGGAATTGACCCACATTATGGTAAGATCCTCATATACACCATATTTGATCTCCCTAAACCCTAAACCCCTAAACCCCTAAACCCTCATATACACCATATTTGATCTACTTAAGGGGGACTATATACATTGTATACTCCACCGCTACTCAGGATGCTGCTCCAGGTGTCCTTTTGTGACACTGCTACAATAGCCACCGGGTGACTAGACAATATAGTATAGTATATTATAGTCAGTTATCATATTTCATAGTATATCATGGCATATTACAGTACATTGTAGTATATTATGGTATATTATATTTATTATAGTATATTATGGTATAATACAGTATGTTTATTATATAGTATTTTATAGTATATTTTTAGTATTTTTATAGCATATTACTGTATAGCATATTATAATCTATTATAGTAGCTGGAATCAGGTACTGCTACTTGACCCATGTTCGCTAGAATGCTGCTCCTTCTTGCAGCCTTCCTTTTCTGTCATTCGGTTTGCATGCGTCTGCTCCTGTAGCCTTTACTATGATGATGGGACAGGTAACTTGCGAACGTACTCTTGAAAAGACACGATAGTTCTATACAACTGCACCTCCTTGGGGAATTTTTATTTGCCCCGTGAACGCCACATTTGCCTCTCCAAAAGACTTGTTTCATTAACATGGAAGTCTTTCAAAAAAAATCACACACTGGTCCATACTGCCAGGGCTCTGTCGTGATCACCTGAGGCGGTGACTATTACTATTACTATTACTATTACTATTATATTACTAGTACGATTACTATTATTATTGTTATTATTATTACTACTTGTTGCATGTGTGTGTTTCTGTCTGCTCCGGACTGGACAGGCAAATTCCAAACTCTGGAGCAACAAAGATCTGTAAATTTAAGCTGCACCTTGTAGATTCAACACCGGTTACCCATCAATCTGGCTTTGAGGTGAGGTCAGAGGTGTGTCTCTCTGGGTACAATGCTCGCCAATGCACGAGCAACACTGGCTTTCTTGCGGCTTGTGCCGGTGCACTCCTTTCGGATTGGAGATCTGTGGCGACATGGGAAACCCTATCTGGACCGCGCTCTCATCACAGCTGTCTTTTCCTTTGCGGTGGATCTTGCGGAAAGTGGAGCACTTCAAGAACCTGCACCATGGTAGTCAAGTCGCATCTTCAGTAGCCTTTTTTGCGTTGTTTGGTTTTGGAGTACGTCCTCCACGTCGGAAAATCTTCAATAAGAAACAATATGTTTCCTGTCGGTTTTTCAGAGGTAACATCTGTGGAGAAAGGTGCTGTCTCCTAAGGTTACACGCCACCAATGCAACTCGGATATCCCTAGCATGCTGCCCAACATGACGTTGCGCTCCGAGCCCATCCATTGGAATATTCAATGCAAAAAAACTATGAACCTTCCGGTGGTAGGTGCATTGCTGTAGCTGATCCTCCCTCAAAGCTCATGACCTTCACCGAAATCAGGCAACTGCGGATGGGAGGTTTCACTTCAACACTGCACGTTAGCTTCCTGCCATGTTTGGCCTCCCCACTTTCGCACCAACATCTCTGCCCTACCTGGTGCTCATAATGGATTGGCGACTGGTAACGGCCACGGTCTAAAGCTATTTGTAGTAGGGAGTTAGGCATGTTCATGCAGTCTCTAGGCAACGTAGCACGAGCCAACCACAACGCAATAACGTTTGCCCCAACATGCCCCAACCTGCTTGTGTGCTTGGAAATGCAGAGGGCTGGCGACTTCAGCCTGCGTGGGAAGGCTTTTTATTGCGATGGATTTTGCTTTGTGGGCTGCGTCACGGTGATGGGCGTGATGGCTTACCGCTTTACGAAGCTGGGCAGCCTCAACACTATGTACATGAGGATGCTACATTCTGGCAAAATTAAAATTCAAGCAGCGCCTGGATGCCAAAAGAAATTGCTTTCCTTCTGCGCAGGGGCACCGTAATCTTTCAGGTGGATTTCAATTGCGTGGCAATTTTCAGGTTGGGGAAAAGACCATTAATTAGTGGCGGCCGCAGGTGGCTTGACCTAGTGAAGCCGGCTGTCAAAATATCTGTTCCACATGCCAGCCTCAATCGCAGGCTGTGCCAGCCTATCCGTCCAGCTCTGCATGTCCATGGGTCAATTGGCCTGGGCTTGGCATGCAATTTGGTGTAGCACCCGACAGCGCAATTGACAGCAATACGGCGGGAGCCGCCATGTGTCGACAACAGCAGCAGCAGCAGCAGCAGCAGCAGCACCTCCAGCAGCACCAGCACCAGCACCAGCACCAGCACCAGCACCAGCACCAGCACCAGCACCAGCACCAGCACCAGCACCAGCACCAGCAGCAGCAGCAACAGCACCAGCACCAGCACCAGGACCAGCACCAGCAACTGCGACAATTCTTGCTGCAACCACCACCACAGCCACCACTGCTGACGACAATAAACGAGATTAATAAGGACAGCAGCAAGAATAAAGACAAGAAAAAGAACGCACGCGAGTGCAAGAGCAATCACTGACAAAGTGACACCAACAACTGCAGCAGCAACGACAGCATCCACGGATCAACTCTTGAGTGAATCAGTCCCAGTCCTTGGTGGCAATGATGGAGCAGTGCCAGCATCAAGCTCAGACGTGCGGGTTTTGTGGCCTTGCGTTTGCCGCCAGAGATCGCGGTGCAGTTGCAGCCGCCGCAGCAGCAACAACCATAGTAATGGCAGTAGCACCAGCGCTGCCACCACAACCACCAATGCCACTCCCACTGACACCCATTCTGGCAACAACCGCAACAACGACGACGGCAAAGCGCAACATCATCAACGCCAACCGCGGCAGATCCACCACCACGCGCAAAACTGCAGCGGCGCTGGCAGCAGCAGCTACAGCAAGAGGAACAACAGCAACAATGGCAACAACTGCAGGCCACCGCCGTGACCACAACGAGCACGCTCGCAACAGCACTAGTGACGTCGACCACCACAACCTTGATATGACAGCAACATTGATAAAGACAAGCACAACAATCACAACCGGCACCACAGCCACAGCAGCAGCAACAACAGCAGCAACAGCAGCGATAGCAGAGATAGCAGCGACAGCAGCAAGACAATACAGCCACAACAACCGTCAGTTCCACCGCAATCACAGCCGAGGCAACGACCCTTGCGGATTGTGTTGTAATGATAGCAACACGTATACAACCAGTCAGCTCACGCACTCACCTCTTGGCGGCTGCTGCTATTGCTTACTGCTGTTGTTACAGTTGCTCGTGTTGATGCTGCTGTTGCAGGTATACATTGTATAATTATCCACCGCTCCGTCGCGACTACTTCTGAATGATCAGTCCTGTGTGACTGCTTGTGTGTCACTTGTATGATGGTCGACAACGAGGACACGAGGAAGACTATGACGGAACCATGCCGGCTTCACTGACGTTGCTATCTGTTGCCTCAGAAATGACGCCACCGGGTGAAGATGCTTGCTCGAATGATGATGTGGTTTGGCTTCGGTGGATTTGTTCACTTCTGTTTTCCAGGTCTGGCTTTAGCATATTTATGGTGGGTGTGTGGTTCGGATTTGTGTCAGTCAGGTTTGCAGGATCATTGAAACTTCAACCATTCTCCCGAATCTGCTATACGGCGTGCGTTCAAATCGCATGCGTTAGAATCTCCGGGAACCCTTGAGTAGGCTTGTTATTTCAATATGCAGCCCAACCCAGAGTTTTGTGTTAATTAGAATGTGCGAGGAATTTCGCAATAGTCAGTCGAGATGCGGCATGGACAGCGCATAAGACTTCGGTGATTCTGCCGCCGAATGTATTGAATATTATTGTTAGTGTCTTCCTCGTTCAGCTACGCTCTATTCAGGTCTGCTCGATGTCGTTGTTGCCCGGCATCAATGATTTGAACCGCAAACAAACTGTTTAGTTGGATGCTGCCCATAATAGCCCGCATGTGGCTGTACTTTCTAGATGGGTGCAGCGTTGGTGCGCAACTGGTCCTCGTGGTCTCGGAACATGCCGCGCAGCCATCATTGGCAGTCTTGGGGCGTCTCTTGCGGTCGCTACAATGGGCAGCTGCAGAAGGCAATGGCTTAAAAAGGTAGTAGTTGTGTTGGAGTTTAATCGCAGACAAACAATTGTACGAGTGATGGAGAAGGTGCTAGACATAATAACCCTGTACTAGCAGCTCGTATATCCATCGTATTCGTCGTATTCCCATCATCAGCAACCTAGCAGAATTACCTGCTGTTGCGGTTGTGCCATTCGAGCAATGAGTGCTGTCAGTAAAGAGACGCAATAAGAGCACTAAGAGCCATACAACATTTCAAGCGGCAGCTTTCAGTCCAGCAGTGAGACGAGGCGACAAACATCATCATGATTCCCAGCAGCCGCAGCAGCACGCAGTGACACTGACATGCAAGACTCTTTTTGTCGTTTTAACAAAGGTGGCCTGGTCGTGCTTTCGTGAAAGGGTCAGATATTAGCAGAAAAAACATTAGCAAAAGCGTAGCAAAATACATAGTGGCAGTAGTCGTATAGTAGTACTAGAAGAAGTAGAAACAGTCGTAGTAGTAGTAGTAGTAGTAGTAGCAGCAGCAGCAGCAGCGCAAACAACAGTAGCAGTTGTAGTAGCATTAGTACGACTGGCAGCCGTAGCAACAGCAGCAGCAGCATCTGTAGTGGCGATGCTGAAAGGTTCAAGTAGTGGTGGTCATGGCAGAATGGCCAATAGTAGAGTGATCTTCGGGTGCTGGCACGAGTACGTTAATCGCCGCGGCAATACTAGTACAGAGTTATACTCGTCGTGAACATGGTAAAGTTTGTAAAGGCACGGTACAGCGCTACAGCGTTACAACAGTATAGCAGGACAGTTGTACCGCAATACATTTTTTGGCAGTGTAGCAGTATGGCAATGTGGCAATACAGCAGAATAGCCGTATAGCCGAAAAGCAGTATAGCTGCTGTAGCAATATAGCAGTATAGCAGCACAACAGTATAGCAGTATGGCAGAATATATGCCAGGATAGCAGAATGGCAGAATAATGTGGTAGCAAGATAACACTATACCTTTATAAGAGTACGGCACTATAGCAGGAAGCGCTGCGGGAGCCGTTGTCGTAGCAGTTCATGTTGTAGCAAGCACCTTTGGAATGATTAGTGGTCATTGTTTCACAGTTGTAGTTGTTGTTGTGATGTTTGTGGTTGTTTGCGGTTGTGGCAGCTTTAGTAATACTGGCCGTGGTAAGCAGTTGTTGCAAGAGCTTCGGTAGGCGGACACCTGTATTCGCCGGGTTAGTAAGGGGTGGGCATCGTGGATCCGAACGAAGTCAATGGGCCTTTGCTGTGATGACGCTGCGGCAAACTGGTTTGCATAAGCCACCTGTGGAGGGATTCCTGCTTCCACTCGTGCTCCTCGCCCGTCACGATCGATAGCACAGGCGGCTGTCGGCTTCGGGTTCCCCGTTGAGAACCTAGGGTATGCCACGCCAAGCAGTGCTAAGGCCTGACAGGTGAGTCAATTTCCGTGGCCTTTACAATGAACAAATCGTGGACAAGAAATGTGCAGACAAATTTGTGCAGCCTCGGCCGCAGCAAGGTTGGCCAGGTGCAATTGAAACAGCCTCTGACAGCAATTGCACAAAGCTTTGGTGGCTGTTGCTGAGACGGCGCGGGGTTGCTGATGACTCACGCTCCGCAATGTGAGCACACGGGCTTGGCGGCAGCTTTGTCGTGTCATTTTACGTTCATACATTTGGCTGGCAAGTGCTCGCTGTTGCCGAGTTCCAATATGCGTGCTGAAACATATATAATTAAATGACGTCTTCGCAAGGGCACTGCAGAGGTAGGCTACCTGTCCACGAGTCTCGCGTTCCGCTTGTTGTCAACAATGCGCCTCTGCTTCCTGCACTTATGACTGCAATCAGCCTTCAGCCCTTCTGCGCTGGGGCAAGAAACGAATCCAGTCCATATCGGTTGGCTGCTATCTTTGTCCGTGGCAACTCACCAACAACAATGTTTCACCTTTTCCCTCACTGACTTGCTTCTTCTGACCAAACTCGTCGGACAGCACGTTGCGCAGGAATGTCTTCTGCTACATGAATTCCACGGTCCGCCCGATGCTTGCGTCCTGCGGGATTTGTTCTTGCCAGGTCCACGCATCCCGGCCACCTCCGCGAGCATCGGCCGCTCGTGCTCGCTAAGCCTATACACATTGGCGCGGGCCCCAGACCTGGTTTGTCCTGCGTACCACCCCCAAGTTACATTGTCCTATAGGTTGATCAGCAAGTTTGGGAATCCACAGGTTGTTTGTGTTGACTATTGTGATCCTATAAGGGTGTTGTCCTTGTAGTGGGGTGTCTGGCAATCATAGTGAGCATCGTAGTGGCCATCGTACTTTGTTGTGGTTTGTGCCCGTGCGGAAAAAACGTGGTCCCACTGACTGTCACAACTGGCATTTTTCTGCATGTCACCACCTTAGGAGCAAGGGTTCAATTTTTCCGGGAAGTCGTGGTGGTGATACCTGCGTTACAAGAACGAATATACAAGATCAAACCAGCATTCGCCTGAACAGTTGTTCCCTGCGGATGCATGTACATTCACGTTGGGGCGCCATTCTGTGAGTGACGGTTTTGTGAGAGGTTGGTAGCATGGCAGCGCAACCGTAAACGTTCATAGGTTGGTAAGTGGCAGGGGCAAACTAGATTGATGCACGCATATGTATTCGCAGCTGATTCGGCTTAAATCTTTGATTCCCAGTTAACATGCGTTCAGGCCTCAGGCGTTGTTTCCGCCGCTCCCTGTTCGCTGTGCCGCGCGCAGACTCCATGAAGGCAATCTTGTCTTTCAAAACACAAGGCTAGGCGATTCCTGTTGGAAGAGTGTTCCCGCATGGGCACGTGGCTCGGTAGCAGAGAGTTTTTCTTTTTACAAAATCAGCGGTGTTGCACGCAGATGCGAAAAAATCAGGATTGAAACTCGCGTACTCATGTCCCGTGCCACGAGGGATTAAATCAGGCGGCATGTCTGATAGACTATCTTACAGACACATTACCAGTTCCATGGAATCAAATGTCTGCCTGTGCTGGGTGTGCTAAGAATGTGTTACCTGTCCAGGCATGTAACATATCAACAACTATGGAAGTTTGTCTACAGGTTGGAAGCTTCGTGTCCTTCCATTAAATAACATTGCTAGTGAAGCCGACCTGAACACCGGGATTGTTCCAGCGAGCAGATATCTATGTAGGGGGCTTCCTTCCATTCTCAACCCAACACGAGCACAGATCGCCAATTGGATTCTCTATTGGGATTCCGTCAGGTTTTTACACGTGTCGAAGTTCACAACGCAGCAAGCATTGTTGCCACTTTCATCCTGTGTAAAGAAGCACGCACATGCGAGACCCGGCAGGTTAGTCATCGGTTCTTGATTCACTTTTGCAAAGAATGGTGCGTCATCTTACCACATCCACACCGCTTGTTCTTTGTCCTGGTGTGGAGGGATGTTTTTCAGTCATGGTTGCTGACTAGACGCTGGGCTTCCATCGCCGAACCTGATCTGGGCTTTCTGGTTTGGGCACAGCAGCGCGGTCCGCCAAAAGCTTAGCTGTCAACCAAGTCCCGAGCCCCAATCCAAAATTGCGGCAGTTCGTGACCTAACGTGGCCATGTCTTGTTGCATTGCATCCCAAACAAAAGGTTACAAACCGCAAAGTATCAGTGGGAAGCTAGAATTGAGCAAAAACGGGCGATTATGGCAGGAACAAGTCTAGATTTTGATCTTACGGTTGAGTTAACATCGGTTTGAAATAGATTGTACGACATGCGTCTAGGCATTTGGGATTCTGATACAGACACCAAGTCATTTGAAACCGATTCTAATATCTTCCCACAGTATGTCCTGCAAATGGCTCCAAATCGATTGTTGCTTCCCATTTCCCGGTTGTTCAACCTTGAGACATGAAATCGATGGCAAGATCAAGTAGGTCCTAGAACCAACTTCAAGCGTATACTCCATGATAAGCGCGTGCACACGATTTCAAACTTGCTTCATACAAGAGCTTCTCCAGCGGGCCTTAAGTTTAACTTTGTGTTCCTTCGTATTTTTTGGATTTTATTTGAGGGTTTCTGCAACCAAGAGCTTGTCCAATGGGTTTTCAAACCAATTTTAAGCTTGTACTGCGTGGCAAGTGCCTAAGCAACACCCTCGATGTTCTACCGGTTTTTGCCAGCCAGTATGGGTTTACGGGCTTTCCACGACTGAGGGAGTTCCTTCGGGGATTTTCAGATTGTTGCCCCGTGCAAATCTTCAACATAGTTGTCCCAATAGTCTTTGTATTTGGCGGGTATTGGTGGGATTGTAGAATTTTAGTTGCAGACTTTGGGATTGGGGTCCGCGTGTTGCGCACTTTCTGGGCTGTACTATATACAGGGGCCCAGTAGTTGGACGATGTCTTGACATGCTATGTGGGATCTGCCATGACCTAGGGAAATGGCCTATGGTGACAAGAAAGTACCCTTTAAGACCCAGACTATTCAGTTAAACACTTCTGCGAAATTCGCAGGAACAAGACCATATGGGACAGGGCACTTTCACAAACCCCCGGACGAATTCCAAGTAACCAAAACTTTAACTGATAGCAGAAATCACTTTAAAAAAGAAAGCATTTGAATTTGAAGAGGCCAACTTCTAAGAGACGTCCTTTTGAAGTTTGAAGGCACCCGCAAAATGTCGAAAAACACAATTGGCGAGTTCCCCATCAAAAGCCTCCGAAAGCCCCAAGCAACAGGAATTGGCTTATAATAAGGGTCCCCATCGAAAGCCCTCTAAGCAACGCCAGGTACCAAGCAATTGGTTTATTGGAGACTTCCCTTTAAAAAGCCACCGTCGAGATCCCAGGTAAAAGGTATTCCTTACAAGTCTTGTCTCTTTTCACGATTTCGAAAAGCCTTGAACAACAACAAAAACTTGTAGGACAGGCCCCTAAGTGGGAAAGAGGGTCAATCAAGAGTATCAGTAGTCTGTCAGCCTGCGCACAAAGGACGAGCGAGCTGTTCCGCTAGAGAGAACAAGCGGTGATGGGCACGAGTAACAGAGGGGGAGCATTCGCAAGACTTAATTTCAAATTGAATTCAGGCTGACAAGCTACACCACAAAAAAGACCGAACATCGATTTGAAGTCCATCCTTGTGCCTGGACATACCGCACATAAGGCACTTGAAGCCGATTTCACTTGAAGCCCCTGGTTCTATGCAGCCCCCCCAACCGGCAAGGCTTTAGAATCATTTTCAAATCAAAGTTGGGAGCGCATCCAGTAGTGTAGCTTTCTTCCACGGGTTCGGCTCCCCAGCCACATTGTAGGTCCAAACCGTGAATACCATAGTGCGGTGGACCTAGAGGGCGTTTGTTATAGGATGCACAGGATCGTTGAGACTGTGCTTGGCGATAGAGATTATCAGATGTGTTTGGCGATGGACATTATCAGAGGTCAGTGTCTATAAAGCATCCTGAAAGGCTATTAACTCGGACTAGTAAGGGGTGTGGCCCTTGGAGGGACAGCTCAGCAAGAATACTCTCCACTGGGAGGCAGGAAGGGTTTCGGGGCTTGGGGTTTGTACAGATTATTGTTCACTTGTGTCGGCTAGGTTCCACTTGCGAGTGGTTCCCATAGAGGCGAACAAAGCGCATTGAGGATTCAGGACAGGGCACATGTGGCAACATTCTGCTAGCATTGTTTCAAGGTCCGTTTGGCAGTTTGTCAGCAAGCTTTATTTGAGTAGGCAGCGAATTTTTGCATTTGTTTACTAGCGCCGTGGATCCGATCTTGGTGCGCTTGTGGTTTCAACGGCCCATGGTCCTTTTGCTGCACGGCTGGCGGCTTGTGCGCAAGTGCTCAATTGAGCAGTTTTAGCGGAACTGTTGCGCATTCGAAAAAGTTTCTGATCGTTTATGGTCAGCACTGCTTTACGCGGTAAACATGGTCCCGACACAAGTTGAGGCAACCATAATTTGGCTACTTCTTGGATTTGAAGTCATGCATGTGCAGTTCAATGGATGCTTGATACGTGTTGGTTTCAACACATCTTGTCCTATTTGCGCTGGATTACTTACTCACGAGGCAAGCTGCTGCTAACAGTGAGATGCTCGAGCCCATGCTGGGTCCTGTATGCTTGGAAGGCTTGGGCAGGAAAGTTATGGCAGCTTCGTAAACTTGTTGAAAGCTATGGGAGTTATGAACTGGAGTTTTTGTTATGGCCGTCGTCCGACGACGTCGATTTGGAGGGGTCCTGTCAGAACAAGTTGATGAGTAGTTTGTTGTAGTTGTGCTTGGTTTCCGCGTGTTAAATGTACATGTACTCTTAAGCAGCTACCCATTTGCGTACGCAAAAACTGCGTGTAGAACCCTTGACAAGCTGCCCCATGTTACGCTTGGGTCATCCCAAGAGAATTTGTTTTAAGAAGAGCTCCTGAAGAACAGACGCGCTGGAACCCGGGATGCCCCTCAGTTGGGCACGGAGTGACACTTGAGTTGGGCACACGTTGTGGATTTGGCATCTCACGACACAGATGCTTGCAGACACTAATTTTCGTAAAGTTTGCATTTCTGTTGCGCAGACAACGAGCCATCATTTGGGCCGTAGAACATCGTGGAACTACGCCAACTATCTCTAAGTTTTTTGGCAGAGGTGTTCTGCGGCACTGTGTTTCCCATGAGCGTCGCAAGAACATACCGGGGTGCAGACTTGGACGTGGCGGAAGGACGTGCCATTGACTTCTATGTTCGAAGCAGGCGAATAGCTAGGCCGCTTTGGCGTTCGCTCCGGCGCCTTCTTTGCAGAGTCGCGCAATGCGTAAGTCCGGTTCCTCGGTGCCACAGCCTTTAGTTTAGATTCCAGCTGAGCAGGCCCGGACATTGACAGTCCTGTTGACGGGACATGCATGGGTTGTGAACTCAAGCTGTCCAGTAGGAGATGAGGTTTGTGAACTCACCAGCTAAGGCATGCCACGCAGGGGCCCGCCCATCATGGTTTTAGAGCTCCGGCTTTGATGGGAGACATAATAAAAAGTTTGTTTTTTTTTAGCGAGCACCAAGGCCTATGGCCAGGCTGTAGGTGGCGTTAAAGCTGTGGGAAAAAGAATGCCAAAGAAATGGATCAAAGAGGTACATGAGGTGCCGCCTCGAGCCCGACTAGCAAAAGGCGGGGCGCCTGCGCCAAGCAGTCACCTGTGCAATCATTAGGAGTCGCCGGAGGCCTTGTCTGCTTTCTGCTATTGCTGCGCTGGTTTGCCCCGTTGCAATATGGGCTGCCAGGGGATACTTGGAAGGTTCTTGGTGTGAGACTCCGTTTTCGGATGCCCTGTCGCCTACTTGCAAGGTCACGAGCTCGCAACACTGCGCACGCTCACACAATCTTTCGCAACCCTGTGTGCGCCTACCGTCTGCTTACGTGCAACGTCCGCGTTGAAACCAGGTCGCCGCACGACTGCAGTCTGTGCCGCTTGGGCCTAGGCGTCCCTCGTGAAGTCTCAGGACATGTTGCTCGGGAATTCATGAGGCTGTGGTTCTGCGAAATCTTCTTTCTGAATTGTTCTGTGACGCTGTATAGAGTCTACTTCAGAGGATTTGAGCAGGAAACCATTATGCTGCCTTCCTATTTCACGCACTGGTTCCTCAGGTGCAAGTTCCGACTGCCTGAGGAAGTTCAACAAGCCCATGAATGACCGCTGCCCGGAGTTGTTGTGTGTCACCAAGGCAGGGTTATAGGAACCAGGAAGTGGGAAAAGGCGCTCGACACAGCGTTTAAGTCTAGGGCTCTTGTGGATGTACTGCGTACTCCCTGCCTATTGCTCCCTGCCAAGTGCGGTTGAACTGCGTGTACCAATCCCACGAAGCAAGTGGCAGTGCCAGTGTTGTGCATTTTGGTTCTGATTATAGCTGCCCTCAGGATGCTCAACACAGGGCCGTCGGAGCTTGGTTGGCAGACGGGGCAGGCTTAACAGTAGCGCTTGCGCTCATGCTGCGGGCTGGTGCAAGTCCTCCTCCTCCTCCTCCTTCCAAATCGGTCCGGCGTTTGCGCGGAGAAGCTTGGCCTGTTTGTCTTGGCGCTTTGATGCGATGACCGGAGGTCAACCCGGGGCCTCGGACATACACAACCCCATAAGCAAAAACCCTGCCATCCGGTGGGCCCCAACATCTCCATCTCCAAGGCTGCCAACGCGGTAAGACGCGTCTAGCTTACTTTGGCCCCATTTGACCCGCCGCAGACATATATGTAGCAACACGGTCTCCATGATTGTGCGTGGAGAGCTGTGGCGCGCGAATATTACCACGTGACCATTCCGCTGCACATAGCATAGAGCAGTGGGCCACAAAGCGATAAGATTTGAGGGGTAGACCGTCAGCAGCTATCAGGATGTTCTGCTTGCGCGTGGCAGTACCTCTTGGCCCTCGGCGGCGTTTCCGGGGCAGGAGAACTAGGATGCGACACTGTTTGCACCCGGCCCCACACATGTCCCCCTTAACAGAGAACGGAGGAAATCTAGTAACGTGCGCTAACGATCGCCGACAAAAACTGTTCCGTGGACTCAAGTCTGTCTCGCCAAGGAAATCTGAATACAGCTATTTCTGCAGAACGGGGTCGACGAGAAGAGAATTACATGCCGAGTTCCAGCTAGCTGAGCCGCTTGCAAACCCCAGTATTCCTTTATGGTGCCGTAAAATGTGCAACTGTTGCGCAAGGCGGAGGCCACGTGCTGTCCAGGTCGGTTTGCCAGGCAGCCAAATAGCTGTGCTAGACTGCCTGAGGCTTGTCTTCGACCTGCGCTGGCCCATTTGCGGCGGAAAATCAAGTGAGCGGCATGGCCAACTGGCCGTGCTCGTCTGATGACTGCGGGGTCACTGTGGGGCAGGCGCGGCTCACACAGGATAACGTTCTCGCGCCGCCGTGAGGTTTGAGAGCGCTGTCCCTCGTCGCCGAAATCGCCGACGCTGCCATCCCTCTCGCTAAAGCCAGTGCTGCCACCAGCTACGCTTCTATTTCTTTACCGCTACAGCTACAGCTACTGCTGCTACTGCGCCTACCATCGCTACTGCCGTCGAAAGTGGGACGCTGGCTCCTTATCCTTTTGATCATGTGCCTGTCGCTTTCACCCTTCGGCGTTTCACGCAAAGTCAGATACCGTACTGGCAAATATTATTATTTCAGAAATGCGTCTGCGGCAGCGGAAGCCAGCGTGAACGCTGGGACGTTGCGCGTTGCGCTTTTCTTCAGCTGAGTTTGCTGAGAACTGTTTGCTGAGCCAACCGCCGGCAGCTGCGCCTGCCCGATCAAGTTTCTACTTTCTAGAGCAGATTCTGCAAGGAGGCTTAGAGCATGAGCCATGAGCGTGTTTTTCAACGTGCTCGATCAGGCATGATTGCACGCGGCGCAATAGTAACCTCGTAACCCCACTCTTCTCCGTCGGCGCGACCGTGTCATCTTTGGGCGCTTGGGTGTTGCTCCAGTCACCGTGAAGAGGATCGGCTTCGGTGTGCTCTTTGCCCAGGCATCGACTGACCAGCTCAGGCTTGCGCAACAATCATGCAATCTGTGGTTGAAGCGAGCTTGGTAGCAGCCTTGTTTTTGGGAAGTTGCTAAGGTGGTATTAAGACCGGCCAGTGCTCATGTAAGATGGTGTCGGCCGACACCGTATCAGAAAGCGTCGCCCGATTTGCCTACATGCTTGGGGACTTTATCAACCCTTACGCAAGTAACTTGAAAGACGTGTTTGTTCATGTTGTTGCTTGAGGCTTTGTCATAGGTCACAAGTCTATGCCACCGCCGCTTATATTCACGACACGACAACGCGCGCGTCTGCTACAACTATGTGTGTTCCTGCCTTTGCTGCGCTGAGCACGCTCCGGGCCACGGTCGCTCTTGCGTTGCCCGCAAAGTTGCTCCTGGCTTTACCGAGACGGAGCCAGTATGTTTTTTGCGCATACTACTAGACGACGAAGCCGAACCAACGAGTGCTACTCCTAGCGCAGGGCTCGCGCTACGCTTCGCATCCTACACTCCTCCGCCGCGTGCAATAGCCGCCGATTTCAGGCTGTGGCGCTTTCAATGTGCTTGCTAGTGCGTTAGCCTGAAAATCTTGTGTACAAAGCAGAAAAAGGAGGAGAAACAATTGAAAAAGAAAGCAGGCGGGGAGCATAGTTGTCGTCCTCGATATGCTCATGCAGTGCTCCTCTGACATGTCTTGGGTCCCTCTGGTCCCTGTTTCGAGCGCCATAGGCGCAGCGGCTGTAGCACCCCCGGCCTAGACTAATTTGATTATTACTCATTACTAGCCAATTACGCCTACCGCTCCTACTAAACCTATTATTCCCACGCTCCTACTCAACCTAGTATTCCTTCTATTCCTACTGCTCCTACTGCTCGTGCTACTCCTATTACTCCCACTCCTACTATTCCCTTTATTCCTGCTCCTCCTCCTACTCCTACTACTATTCATTCCCAGTCCAAGTCCTACATTATTGCCACCACGACCAATAACCTCCGCTAGTGCTGTTTCTATATACTTCTTCTTCCTTCCACTTCCGCTACTACCTCTGCTATACTTCTAGTATACTACTACTAGAATCCGTACTACTCGTAGCCCATTTCACGTGCCGTAGTTGTGAGGGGTGAAAGCTGAGACCGTAACAGCAGAAGGTAAACGTGCAACAACGCCCGAAAAAACCAAGAAACAACAAACGAACGCAGTAGCCGGTGTGAAGCCATTCTTCGTGCGGCCATGGCCCACGTGGCTTGGGGGTTGTGGCCTTCCTGCTCGGGCTGCGCAGTCTAGGCCATATGATTTTCTGCAAGCCAGATCAGAAGGAGTGGCTTTGGGAGATGAAAAGGAACTTGAGTTGACCTTCGCGCCAGGGGCTGCAGCAGCTTGGCACGAGAATCAGGCAGTGTCCCTTGTCTACCAGCGGCTGCCATCATGTAGGAACAGGTTCTCTTGTCAAGAAAACACCAAATGTCTGAGGCTTGCCACAATTCTGGCCCTGCCCGCGACCTGTGTCCCATGTGCTTGATCCTCTCTCCGCTACTATGCTTTCGGCTTGACAGCCAGCAAAGGCCACCATTTCGCCCGCGTCATGTTCATCTTGGACATTCCAGTCGAACAATAAGGTTGCCGGAAGTTACAGGTTTCTGGCCTCGTAGTCAACGCGGGGCTTTAAATTAGCCAGGAGAGAACCATGTCTTTCCCACTTTTGCAGCCGCAGCCAATTTGTATTGAGAAAGTTTAGATTGATTAGAAACGAATTGCCAAGGCCAGGAAAAGCTGTGTGGGCTTGTCCAGCAGCTCGACATTGGGCTTCGTCCCAGTGTGGACAGTTATCGCAGTGACTTACAAAGCAAGTTTTGACAGTTCTGGCAGGCCAGGGTTCAAAAAAATCTTCCCAGCTCCAAATTTCGGGTGTTGGCGGTCCTCGTGCGTGCCAAAGTTTGGTGAAATACCTAGGAAGTCAGAGTGCCGTTTGAAGCTGGCTTCATGAACCCTTCAAAAGCTACAGGATATTGAGGCGTGTCTTGTGCCAACCGTCTGATGGGCGCCCCTGGACAAACCTGCTCTGTCGATCTTCTGGCCGCTCTCGTGCTTCGGTCTTCGCTTGCTCATCCTGGTGCCTCACAATAATGAACACAAGAACTCCTGCTACTCCTGCTCCAGTTCCTCATCCTGTTGCTGCTGGTGGTGGTGGTGGTGGTGCTGGTGGTGGTGCACCGGCACCGGTGCCGGTGCCGGCGCCGGCGCTGGCGCCGGCTGCGGCGGCGGCGGGAGTAGTAGTAGTAGTAGTAGTAGTAGTACTAGTAGTAGTAGTAGTAGTAGTACTAGTGGTACTAACTCTACTAGTACTAATACTACTACTGCCGCCACCGCCACTGCCGCCATCACCATCATCACCACCACCACCACCTGCTCCTCCTCCTTTGCTTCCTTGATTCCCTGGTCCTACAAGCTCCTCTTCATCCGCCGGGCAGCCTGCCAACAGCAAAGTCATGTGAGTTTCTTGCAGTTGTACGAAGGAATGAATCGACGCTCATTGTTCACCACAATTGTACCGGCGTTTGGTGGCTCCGGCCCTTTTGAATCTTTGCCTTTGCTCACTCTTTCATTGTCCTTCCTTGCAGGATTTCCTGTTTCTTGTTCGCGCCCGTACTTGTTGCGTTAGATTTTCATATTCACCCAAGTACCTGCAGTTGAGATAGGGTAATTTCGCGCCAGGATTGCTTTGACGTTGTTGTCAGTGTCTGGTGTTGCCCACGACGTGGTGTGATTAGATGATCATTGCACCAAGATGCCTTGGAAAATCGCATGGCGCAGGGGTCACGGATTCAAGGCTTCCTGCAGGTCCCTGATCCAGCCACCATGGCAGCATGTGGCAGCGGCATGTGGCAGCGGCATGTGGCAGCGGTGGACACGGACGGCAGTTGTCAAAAAGGTTTCCATTGCAGCATGCACTTGCGCTGCCCTTTGTGGGAGCAAGTGGGCTTTACACCTGTGATTCCATCTATCAGGACTTGGGTTGACAACGTAAATATACGAAGCCCAGCCGAGACATGCGTGCCACTGCCACCGCTGAGGTCCGGCTGAAATAGCGTGGGCACATTGATTGTTTCACTTCGCTTAACGACATGGTAGCATGCCGGGTGGGTGGCGCGCATTACAACAGCCTATCGGACACATCCCGGCAATAGGGGTTTTGATTTGAGTACATGGTTATCGCGCTGACCGCTGACCCGGTGCGTTCTCAAAGTTGGTGGCATTCGCTCAGGGGCCATGTCTTCATGTCCAAAGTTGCCGCTGATAACCATAGGCAAAGTATGTGCATTGACATTACCCATCATGCTTTGGTGAAGCTGAGAAGTTGCGGACAGCTTGGAGCAATTCTTTCATGTTTTGTGTTTTGTCCAAAACAGCTCACCATGGGACACGACGTTTCAAGCACTTAAGGCTTTCAAAGTCATGTGTTGTTTTCCACCGGCTGTAGGGATTCCAGACCCACATCCATATAGCTGAATCGGTGTCTTTGGCACGCCCCGGCGCGATTCACACCCGTGTTAATTATTGCAAGGGCTTTAATAGCTACAGCCGACTTTGGTGAAGTTTCAGCCGTAGAATTCTTCGAAGCATATTTGTCACAGAAGAGCCCTTGTAGTACAGGCCATTTGTGTTCCACAATCGAAGAATGAGTGCAGGTGGCAAAAAAATTGTGCGCGCAACCCGCTCATGTTGAAGCCATCCGCCTGTTCAACTTGACCACGTGCTAGCTTCTCAAACCGGCCGCTTCAATCCGGACATAGTCTGACCGATCTGATTTTCTTGCCAGCCTTCGATGATACTTGCTGTTCACGTAGTGTTTCCTTCAGATTATAGTTTGGAGCTCATGGTTCAAATTACATGGGTGGTCAACTTCTTCAAGGCTGCAGTGATAATGCCATCATGCGACTGACGCCATACTTGTTGTCATTCACTGTTCTCCATTCTCATGCAAACAGGGCGCTAGCAGGCCTGAATAGAGCTCTGAAGCTGTTCACTTTTAGGGCATCCCCTTAAACAAAGAAAACACAACGTGCAGTCAAGCTGCCAGAAAGCGTAACTACGGCGTTCTCTGAATTTGGTGCCAACTGCACTTGGTTCGTTTGATGTGTGTTCAGGTTTTGCATCTAGATAGATTTTTTGGGTGAAGTGAATGGGCCCTGTTCGCTGGATATATGACAAGGCTCCGCCCGCAGCTGCCCCTGCCAAGGAAACCCAGGTTTCAATCATCTCCCCCACTCTCTACCCAAAAAACTGTCGCAACATTTTCGGTGGTACTCGGCCCCCTCACATTTGTGGCTCTGACAAGCATTTCTAGATGGAAGACGTGCCCGGTCCGGAGAGGCAGGCGTTTTTGCTCTCACCAAAACGCAAGTTCAAGCAGTAACTACACTACAGGAAGCCCAAACAGTAGAAGTACTACTATTGATACTGAAGCCCTGCATGCCCCGAGTATACTATAGCACCATCATTCCCAAGGTATAAGTTGAAATACTTAAAGTCATGCAGGATTTTTAGTATCCACCGTTGTAAGAGTAAGAGTAAGAGTAGGAGTAAGAGCAAGAGTAAGAGTAAGAGTCCTTAATGGTGTTGGGGCTTGGCGGCCGCGATTTCAGCCGCTCAAAATTGCAAGCTAGAGCCATCGGAGTTTTGTTTTTGTTTGCCTCTGCTCCTCAAACGTGTATATGTAGAGTTCCCATATAACCATGAGCGCTGTGATAAGTGTTGTTCCGAGCTTGTCCAAAAATGAAGTTTTGTCTAGAGATGAAGTAAGTGAGGAGTCCACTGTCGTCAGCAGTCGCCTTTCACACTACCAAGAGAGGCTGCAAACTGTGAAGTTTTCAGTCCCTGGTAGCGTTGCGCAACAAACTAGACATGGAAATGGATCACCCCAATATGAATCATGCTGGGGTTGCTTCTACACATTGCTATCTTGAAGAGCTGCAGAAGGAATGGCGGCAACAGCTGCTTGTCATTAGACTGGAAACAGTGTTACTCACAACACTCATACCCTGCGCATCACAAACTCCATTCGCATATGCCAGCCGCGCATTGCCATGCCCGCAATTAGTATCGTCATCGACGGTCGCTGAGTTGTAGTTGGACATTAGCATCATTGTAGGCGCCGTGGCAATCAAAGCAACTGCAGTATCTTTTCTTATTCGGCTGTCGGTTGTTGCTGGGGTGTGGGTGGGGGTGGCGGTTGTTGGTTGTGGTTACCCTGGAGCAGGCACAGCGGCACCAGTGGCAGAAGCTGCGCAAGCGGCAGCAGTAGAAGTTTGCGAAAGTGGCAAGAGATGCCCAAACTCCACAAAGACGATCATCTTAATTACCTCTTAAGTATCAGTTCGGATCCTATAAGCGCGGTCACGTTTCCCAAGTGGGTTGCTTCAAACCAGAGCAGATTGCTCGGCCCTGAATACCACCAAGTCCTAAACACGCTCTTCCCAAAAACAGACCAAACCTCAACCCTGCAAACCCCAATATAACCCCAATAGAATTATCCCTATATAACCCCTATATAACGCCAAGATAATTGCCCCTATATACTCAGCATCACAGCACTTGTCCCCTAAACCCTCAAACCCTAAACCCTAAACCCTAAAGTAGTTGGCTCCTGCAGGGCCTCCTCGAGGCACCAAAATGATTTCGTCAGTGCTGCTGGTGAACCTCAAGGTCTGCTCCCAAGGAAACCTATCGAATTGGGGTAATATTAGGGTTGCATTGGGGCTATATTAGGATACTGGAAAAGAAAATGGAAACTATAGACTATAGGGGTTATATTGGGGTTACATAGGGTTTATCTAGGGTTTTATGGTTTGCTGTTTTGCCTGCTCCCTGATGGATTGAGTGCCCCTCCTACCTATCCTTCCTCCCTCTTGCCCCTCGCTTTCAAGGGCTGTGATGTGAGAATGCTAGTTTCATGGCCACACCCCGAGACAGGTCATAGCTAGCCCCGGATTCTAGACCACTGCCCCAAAAAGACCCTGCTGAAGCCTGCAGGGTGAAATCCTCATCTGGCGAGCCTACAAGGCGTGTGGTTCAGAGTTCATAGCGCGTGCTTATGTCGCCAGGGGCGAGGATGTTATTCTGCCGCATCGTTTAGTGCTTGGGATACGGGAGAAAGGCGGATTCCGGGTTGTGCATGGGAACTCAAATGCTTGATAGTTTCGTTCTTGCATTCTCATTACCATCCTGCGCAGAAGCCTAAACATTCCAATGGTTGCTTTGGAGTTCTTTTAAAAGAGGCGAAGCGTCTGAGTCCTTGAGGTCCCCCAGTGAACGGACAGGACGTGTGGAAGTCATGCAAAAATCGAACTTAACGGTATCAGAATCAGGACCCCAAACCAGGCCTCATAAATGCAGCCCCTTCTGCTGCACTCCCAAACCCTCTAATTCTTATGTGGCAAGATCTCGCGCAATCTGTTTTTTCGTTTCCACTTGCTGTTTTTGAGCATCTGGATGTGAAGGAGTTCCTGTCAGTTGCACAACTGAGTCATGTGCTAAGCTGTCTGGTTTAAAGGCCCTACACAAACGCTATTAATGAGGGCTTTTTTTCCAGAGCCACGCATACTGTAGACCCACAGAGGGCGCTGGCAATCACAAAGCCTTCACGCTAAGCGGGTGGGCTTGGAAGACACAGACGGAGCGCCCGGAGGCTGAATTAACCTCGCTCTGATGTTCTTTGTGTCCTGCTATGTCCTGCTAATACCCTGATACCCAGACACCCAACTCAACAGCTGACTTACTGGTTCCTAGTAGGGAATAAGGGAATAAAATCCATATATAAGCCCTATATACCATATTCCCATACTCCCTCCTAGGAACCAGTAAGCCGAAGGATAATGTTACCAGAGCTGACTGGACGCTTTTCTGCGGCCAAGTGGTTGCCGCAAAGGAGAGCCCGAACACGCTGAACTCCTGGGCTTGGGCTTTCTGAAATGGAGGTTTTCGACAATTAGGGGCACCACTTCGGGAGTCTCAATACTGGGGATTATGGTGTTTTGGGTTCTATGTCGGGGTCCCGCATTTATGGAAACTACCAAAGAGAGATCCCCCCAAAGATGCTGGGCCATGAAGGGATACTTGAGAGGAAAGGGGAGATCCCTTTCAAGGAGTGGCATTCCAGTCCTCATGTTCTAGATGGCTTTTGATTTCAGGTGTACTTAGAGTGCTACCGGAGCCACAGTTTTCTGTTGCGGCTAGGTATGATTCTTAGGTCAAACAGTCAAATGTTCAGCACACCTCACATGAATACCGGCAAGGAAAATGCATGAACATGATCAAGTCTAGTTGAGACTCTTGGATTCACTGGTATCGTTGAGCTTTTGGAAAGAATAAAACAAAGTAGGAATGTCTTCACAACTGAACCCTAACCTTCAGCTTGATGGTGGACGCGGAATCTCGTGTTGCGTGCCCTCCCAAACCCAACATGCAAGGCCAATAGGAGTCCTGCAAAGACTACAGCCGTCTCAAAGAGTTCAAGAGGCCGACTGAGAGTCCTATCCTGTGCAGGAGACCAGGGATAAGCCTGTTGTGAGCATCAATGGCTCCCACTTCCTGTACATAACGCAGGCGCAAGCGCCAATTGAAAACATCCGCAGACCCTTGAGAGATTGCTGGTGGCCATGTTGTTCTCGATGTGGGTTAGGCGGTTGAGGAAGCTCTTGGGTTGCAGGAATTCAGTGGCAACTGTCGCTGGAGGCAAGTTCTGTGGTCCGCAACTTCATCACATGGGATGGACCTTGCAGAATCCTGATTCTGCTAAATGCCAGCCACGATAACTGCGCTCAGCATTTGTCCTTCTTTCAACTCGCTAGCTCGGAAGTGTCCAACTGAACAGCAGCTTTTTACTCGCAAGGCTTTGGGCACCCTCAAATGCTTCTGTACAGAAGCCTTGTGCGCGCATGGGGCTAGTGATTGTGGTTACCTTCTCCTGCTGCAGCAATCTAGAGCAGAGCGCTTCAAGTTCAGAACTTGCTACACATCTTCGGATCTGAAGGTTAATCAGAGTCTGTACCTCTGGGCTTCAGAGTAGAAGGCGATGAGCCCTTTCTTCATCCACCCGCACCTTTCAGAGTAGCAGGTAGTCTTACTGGGAATTAGTAGGGACTAAGGGAACCTAGTATATAGCAATCATATAGGGATTATATTGTAAATTCTTCAGCTTAATGCATCTTTTTAGGACTACTTCCGAGCCCTCCTTTCATCAGGGTTCCCTGCAAACAAAACAAAATGACCCCAATATTCCTCAATATACACCCTATTATAGTATAGTAGTTTTCATTTTCTTGTCGTTATCCTTTTATAATCCCGTATTATAATTGAACTTCCAAACATCTTCGGGCATCCCCTGATCAAGCACGACTGAGGACTTAAATGAGGGCATTCTCAGTAAACACACCATCCAAACCCTACACTGGCACTCACAAGCTAGTTGCAGATGCTGTGTCCTCAAGGCCTATAGAAGGCATGACAGAAGCTCCCATTGAGATTCTGAAGTGGCATGCTACACAGATCCTTGTGGCTGGAGTTTGCAGAGATCTTTGGGCCTGCTGCAGGGCGACATAGTCCTTGTCGCGTGTACCAAAGACAACGTGAACGTGATGTTAGCACGGTGCCCTATCGACTGGGAAGAGTCTGTGGGACTGCTTGAGAGGCATAGTCTTGCATCCACGCAGGTAGGCTTGCACTGAAACGGGTTGGATCCAATGCAGTTTCAAATCATTAAAAAATATTTGGAAGCATGCCAAGGACAAGAAGGCTCTCGTTCACATGCTTCACTGCAAGATATCTGCAATTGCAGATGCTGTAGGAGATCGTGCGGGCAGAGCTCGATAATGATTTTCAGACAGACAGAGAACACGCCAGCTCGAGAGTAATTTCGGGTATCGTACGAGTACTGACTTGCAGCAGCCATATATGTTGTGATGTAGTTGCATGTTGAAGTTGCATTTTGAAGTTGCAGTTGTAGTCGTCGTAGTAGAGGTACGAGCTACTAGTGGTGGATTGGCGGCGCTACTACCACTACCTCTACCAGCAACAGTACCACTACCACTGCCACCAGACCACTACTACTACTGCTCCTGCTGCTGCTGCTCCTCCTCCTCTTCCTCCTACTACTACTACTACTACTACTCCTGCTGCTGCTGCTGCTGCTGCTGCTTCTGCAACGGCTGCTGCTGCTGCTGCTGCTTCTGCTACGGCTTCTGCTGCTGCTGCTGCTGCTGCTGCTGCTGCTTCTGCTACGGCTTCTGCTGCTGCTGCTGCTGCTGCTTCTGCTACGGCTTCCTCTTCTGCTGCTGCTGCTGCTGCTGCTGCTGCTGCTGCTCCTGCTGCTGCTGCTCCTGCTGCTGCTGCTGCTGCTGCTGCTGCTTCTGCTACGGCTACTGCTGCTGCTCCTGCTTTTGCTACTGCTGCTGCTCCTGCTTTTGCTACTGCTGCTGCTTCTGCTACTTGTATTTCTATTACCATTACTTCTACAAGTAGATGGCCATAAAGAGTGGGTAAAGCTTGGGTGTTTACTTTACGGAAGGACCGTATAGACCTGCGGTGGATTCCTGATGTCTGAGATCTCCAGATGCAAGAGCCAAGAGCCGAAACCTCAATCCCGCCGCCTGAGACTGAGGTGTTGAAACTGCTCCACAAGATGGTAGACCTTTTCAAGGCAATGGCCACGCACTACGCCATCCTCAAATGCCTCCCACAGCTTGGTAAGAAGCTATTGCATGCTAATAAGCATTCTCCTCTTTCTCCCTCTTGTAGGTGGTGAAGGTTTTGGGTGGGTTCAAGTGCGCAACTACACGGCATTCATGCACCTGGAGAAAAAGAATCCTTCATTATGGCAAACCATTCAAAAACCCTATATAACCGCATTATAGTAGTTCCCATTTTCTTTTCCATTATCCCTATATAATCCCCTATATATATATATACCCTAACCATTCTGGCCTGGCTTATCCGTTGTGATCCCGTGCTCTTTTCACGCCAAGCTCTTCCCACTGGTCATCACCCCCGTCTCCGGCAGCATTCGGTCTAGAAGGGGGTTTCCCAAAATTAGGGGTACCATTTTGGGGGTCCCAATAATTAGGACTATAGTATTTTGGGGTCTATATTGGGGTTCCCTTATTTTGGGAAACTAAAGAAGTTTCATTACTTGCAGGTGGTATTCCATTTCTTTGAGGTAGGTCTTAGACATGTTCCCATGCACTTCCTGGAAGGGCTTCTGGAGGCTTCGGGAAAGCCCAGTTTTTTGTGGTGAATTCGGGGAGCCTGGAGTGATGAAAGCATTGGAGCAGAGGAAGCAGGATTACACAGTAGAATGGTTTTGAGCTTCACGTGTTAGTGACAGATTGTCTATGAGGAATTACAAGGCGCTTGACCTTGGTCAAAACCATTAAGCATAAAAAAAACATGTTCGAGCCATGTTCAAGAAAGCAGCGTTGCATGCAATTAGAGGACGTTTCTTGTATTGATCAAAGCTCGGAGTCTTTGTCTGTTGAGCCTGTTGTCCGCAGCAATTTGATGACTTACCGATACTATTTCTTCATGACAGGATAAGAATGATGTTGTCGAAGCAGGCCCCGATGTCTCCTTGTTCAGGCTTACTTCGGTGGCGCCTTCGATGAGAACCAGGCTTGGGCTAGATTGCTCCAGGCAGAGTACATTTACGGATGTTGGGAGCTTCCAGACATGATGGCTTATCCGAACGCGGCTTGCAACTGCCTACCGTTCGCGGTCAGCTATAGTCCTAATGTACGAGTGATTCCATCAATGAAGGAATCCTAGCGGTCCTGGTTGTAGCTCCACCTCCCCTGAACCGTCACACATCTCCCTTGCGTCCAGCGGTGGGCCCAAACCGTGGGGCAGGAATGCCAAGTCCGACGTGGTCTAAGTGTTGCATGCTGCAAACCGCCATTTACGACCTACTTGTACTCTGTTGAGCTTCGGTTTCAAGGGGCTACTATTCCTATTACGATTACTTAGTATTACTAGTGCTATTATTATTACTATTGCTATTACTATTTGTATTGGTAATAGTACTAGTATTAGTAATAGTATTAGAATTATTTTGTATGCGCAGGGAAGAGAGTCAGGGCTGTCGATGGCTGCGCGACGGCATCTGCATACTTGCTGTGGACACTTCGTGTCCAGATTCTTGCATGATATTGCCGGGGGCAGTTCATATCTACTGACAGCACAGGATGGCATCACCTCAACTGCTAGATCCTTGCAACTTTCATCCGGGCTCTTGACACGTTTAAGAATACTCGCAGCTTCATTACTGATGGTGCTCCAGATGCAAGACTACAATGGCTGGTCTGAAAGGATGCCAGGAAGGACAAGAATTCGGCAAGGCCTTCTGTCCAATCTCTGGAGGGGCAGGTAAGACAGCATCTCTGCCCTTGTCCTCTGCCCATTATTGATACTATTAGTGGATAGTCCCCCTTAGACTATGGGGTATATGGCGATCTTATTGCAGTCTACCCAAGGCCATATTCTACCTACTTAAGGGGACTATAGCTGCTATTACCATGACCAGTCTTTATTTTTATCTGCCAAGCCTCCAGCCCCCCTGCACATACATCTACATACTTGCTTTGAAGACCAAACCCAGAGGGTCCAAGGACCTGACAACCATACACTTTCCCAAACATGTACTACAATTACGATTACCTTAAGCCCAAGTACCTAATTATAAGGTACTTTGACCTCCTGGAAAAGCAATCCTTCTGACCAGTTGCAGGTTCGAAAGAACTTTGTCCTCATTTACGAGTTGCCGCGCGGCTGCAGTTGGAAAGACATGAGCTGTAGTCTAAACTCCTTATACAAAGGGGTTGTCTGGGGATAATATGGGGGAGTAATACAAAGGGCTATTACAGGGATACTAGGAGTTTATTTAGACAATAGCTCACAAGCTGTACGTCATCCTCGCCCAGACCGAGGCCTGTTAGGTCCTGAAAACTGTGATCTTTCATAGAAATCGCAGTTTCCCAAAACAGGGGTAGAGACCCCAAAGTACTATGATCCTTACTATGGGGACCCCCCCAAAAGGGACCCTTAATTTTTGGGAAATTCCCAAATAGCGGATGAAGCATTGCCAGCGCTGCGTGAGGTTCGTTCTGCGACCCTTTGCAAGAACATAGCTTTACCTCACCTCACCTGTGGTTCGATCTGAAACATCATTCTCCAGAAATGCCCCCCCCCCCCATAATGGAGTTCGCATCACAAAAGCCCCAAAAGCAAAAGTCCCCTTGCTTTGAGATGATCCTACATGTTCCTCAGCTAGTGCGTCAATACCTGTAAGTCACAAGAGCCGTTGGGCTGGCCACGAAGCATGACACGCAAAACATGTTTATGGATGGAGGGAATCTTTGACGTTTAAAGGTCAGTATCACCTAATAAGTGTCTTCACAAGGAAGCCAGTTCTTCAGCACCACATCTGATTGAGGGTAACTTCTACAGAGAGCCTGGACTCAACAGTTGGTAGCTCTGGTCCGCCGAACCCCACGAGAACATGTGTACACACGAATGCTCCTGCGCTGTCCTTTTTTAGTTCGAATGTAGTTCGCCGAACATCTTCAGGCCTCGTACATCATAGGACGCCTTGCGTAACTCGAGGTTGCAGAAGTTGTGGCATTGTCTTGGCCGAGCTCCTTGTGTTAGCATTTTAGCCTTCAATGCTCCATACCGCAGCTGTTGTTTATCAAAACAGGCCTTTCGTTTGTTAGGATACTTCTGGACCATGGCAACGCGAGTTGCTTGGCTTGGAAGCTGTGATTCAGTTAGAATGCTGATAGCCTTATAGCTGTTAATCAAACGAGATGCGCAGCAAGAACGCGACTAGGGACACTGCATTGCCGTATGCTTAGGGAGGTCCAAAGTTAAGTTACCTGAATCTAGACCCTCCATCTACCCTCTAATTAGGGACCATACACCCCTATTTAAGGGTTCCAGGAGGGTCCTGGAAATGACTTGCTGCTACCGCATATGTCAGCTTCCCATGGATCCCACGAGTGAACAACAAGCCAAGTTAAATGCAGCTTTACCTTGCCTTGTTGATCTGCTCTAATATAGGGATAATAGAAAAAGAACGTGGAAACGACTACATTCTACATGTATATGCTAACCATGTATATATATATATATCTAGAAAGAGACACAGAGAGAGAGAGAGAGAGAGAGAGGGTTTAGGGTTAGTATGGGTAATATAGGGATAATGGAAAATGGAAACTACCATATTACATATCTAGGGTCTAGGGTTTAGAGCTAGTAGGGGTAATAGAAAGATAATGGGAAGCGGAATGGAAACTACTATATTATAGTAGGGTATTT
>CAJNIZ010011736.1:35692-55113 GCA_905231905.1 Symbiodinium pilosum | reverse complement strand
CCCCCCCCCCCCAATATTTCGTATGGGGAGGAATGGAAAGAAACATGGCAACTATTCCCGGTATCCACAACTCTTGGAAGAAGGTCCAGAACCTCTTGGCTCATGGGCGATCAGAAACGGTCGTAACCTCGCTTCATGACGGGAGCAGTCGTATTAAGACAGCTAGAAATATATAGAAACACATTGGATGGCATCATCTCCGCCTACGCCAAGGCGTGTCACGTAATTTTGGCATCGCGACGTGGCCAAATCAGTTTTCAACCAAAAACATGATTAAATGATATTAAATGTGTCTACATGTTGTTTTGCGTGCGCTGGGGTCGGGCTGTTTGTACGTTGCAGCTGGCCGGCCGGTCCTTCTTCTTCAGGTTCTTGAATCATGTCTTCCCGGGCGCAGAACAATGGCCATTCCCCGGCAGTCGCTTGAGAGGAAGGGGCCATCGTATCATTGCTATTGACGTTATCCTGTCTCCTTCTGCTCTTCTTACCGTCACCATGATCATCATTCGAAAGAACGGCACGGTTATACATGGCTTATACATGACTGTAACCCTAGAAGCGGGTTCCTGTCCTTAAGACCCTATATGAGCTACAGTCTAAATTCCTTAATGGGGCTTATAAGGATTATATAGGGGACTACTAGAATGGCTACTAAGGGGGATACCAGGAGTTGAGACAATAGCACCCTAAACCCTAAACCGTGTTATACTAGGTGTATATAACCCCAAGGACCTACTATATGGGTACCTGGGCTTCTAGGGTAAGGGTACTCATGCTTGCCGGCCTCTGGCGGCATCGGTTGATACTTTCCCAAACTTCTGGCCCCCATTGTTTAGGGTTTAGGGTTTAGGGGTTTAGGGTTTAGGGTTGAAGCCGCCAGGAATGCCAACGTCATCTTCGTGACTGGATGGGGCCCTGTTCCCTAAACCCGATGACCCTAAACCGCAAGACCTCAGACCCTAAACCCCTAGACCCCAAACCCCTAAACCCTTAACCCTATACCTCTATATTGTTTCCAGGATAAATCCTAAATAGTAGCTTCCATTTTCTTTTCCATTATCCCAGTATATCCCCAACATACCCCCTATAAGTATACCTCCTAAACCCTAAAGCCCTAAACCCCTAAACCCCTAAACCCTAAACCCCTAACCCTAAACCCTAAACCCCAAGCCTGAAACCGGGGTTGGCAAGTCAGTACTTTCAGCAGCCTGGCCGTGCTTGCCTTCGTAATATCGGCACTGTGAGAGGTTCTACTAAACAGGGGGCCCTGACATAGACTCCAATATACTTTGATTTAGATTTTAGGCAGGGTTTAGAGCTGCAACGTAGATCCTAATCGTACTAGACTCCCATAGACTTCCTATCATAGGAACTCACAGAAAGAGGCCCCTTAATCTTCGCACCCTAGCAAATCTCCCACCGGCGCATGTACTGATCAACGCTCAAATTTCTCGTGTACGCACGCCTGTACAATTTTATACCCAAAGGAGACCATAAACTCTAAATCCTAAATCCTAAACTACTTCCATGTTATTCTCCATTATCCCTACATAACCCCAATATAGCTCCAGTACATATATATATATACACATACGCATCTATATCTATATATACATATACATACAGACTGGGGCTTGGAAGATGGTTCCGCACACTTGCCCAAGAGCTCGGCACTCTGCATGAAGGCGGAGAAGCCAAAGTCCGGCATACAGGGGATATATTGTATATTGGGATAATGCAAAATAAATGGAAACTACTACATTACAATAGAGGATAGTGGGGTTATACTGGGATAATGGAAAAGAAAATCGAAACTACTACTTAGGATTTATAATGGAAATCAGCTATATGTAGGAATTCTGACAAAGTCAGGCGAAGATTATGCGGACAGCTTTTTTGGAGCTATCCGGGCAGGGTGCAGGGTGCTGGGTCGCGCACGGATTCGCCCATCCGCGCTGGGTGCGTTTTGAGTGCTGTCGGGGTATCTGGGGCCTGTACCCGAGAAACAAACTGTAGGAGCTGAACTGCAGGTGCTGAGGGTCGTGGAAGCAGACAATCTGCCACGACACCAAGCGACATCCCGATTTGTGGGCCAGCTTATACCTTAGCTGCACAGCCGACTAGCATGATTGAACTAGCTGATATCATGAGGTGCTGCACCCGACTCTCATTGGTGTTGTCAGTCACTTGTCCCACATCTATGATTATTCGTCAGTAGTATCACCATTTTCGCAATGAATATTCCTTTTGTTTTTTTATGAACAGTATTCCCTTCACCATTATGATTGTATTACTATCATCACTCTCTTTTGCCATGGGCTATTCTTTCTCATACTGCCCTGATATGCCTCCTAAAAATACACATATTTCTGGGAACCTCCCCACCTGGACCCTAAACCACAATCACATGAGTTGAGGTTCTGCTGGTACTTGCGCTATGGCCAGGCTGGCGGTCCGTACCGGTGGTGGGTTCAAGGACATAAGTTGGTTTCCCCAAATAGGGGGAGCCCAGTATAGACCCCAAACTACTATAATTTAGACTATAGCCCTTGTTATGGGGACCCCGAATAAGGTACCCAGAATGTTGAGAAACTCCCATATAGAGAGGCTAGGCTTTAGAGTGTAGGGTCTAGAGTTTATGGGACTTATGAGGTCTACTGCTCGCATGCTTTATGGTTTAGCGTTTAAGCGTGTTTGGATAATGGAGAAACAAGTGAACCATCATGGAAGATGTAAATTGAAACGAGACTACTCCCGAAGAAGGAGGACAACACTGACAAAACTGTGGAGACCCGCCAGCTTCAGCAGAATTTGGGCGTTGTGTCTACACCAATGCTATAATAGGAGTTCCAAGAATATTGTTTTTTTTGTTTGGAAGCTTGGCAGTCTTTTCAAGACACTGGATCCTGTGGATTCCTGATGAAGAGGGCTGGCAAAGTGCGAGCAATGCTTTGAAGTCTACCTTCAACACGGTCTGGGGTTTGGCGCATTGCCAATATTTCCGTTTTCTCAAGAATGGCGTAGGCCGTAGGCCAGCCATCAAACAACAGACTGGCAGAGTCCTTCTTGCACCCCCTGCTTCTCAGCTCATTCTGAATCAGCGCTTCCTCTGGAAGGTTTGAGCTGCCAGCTATATTCGGCTTTGACGGAAGACATCAAAGATGTCTTTAAAGCCCACTTCTTGTTATGGTGCATCTGTTGTGCCTGCTGTTCTATTCTTCCCTCCATTTCACCTTTTGCCACACCGGTGCTGATTTACATGAAGTGGTATCGCGTCAACAGCGAGCTGCCATCATTGGCATCATGTCGTCAGGAGCCTTAAGCCCAGAGGCAGCACAAAGATCCGTGCTGGGCCCAAGGTAGTCACCTGCAACACTGTACGCCACGCAACGAGACCCGGGTGTCTTCAAATCATCCGGTTTATCCCTACGCGCCCTATTCGGGCCGATCTAGCTGCGCAGGCTTGTCCAGTGGTCTTCGCCGAGGATCGCAGTAGCTTGGACAGATGAGTGGTAGGTGATAATGATGACCAGGGTTTAGGGTTTAGGGCCTAGGGTGTCGGGTAGTCCTTGAGCGCATTATGTATGTATGAAGCGGCGATGACAGCTTTCCGTGCGGATTCACGACTCAGAGCGCTCGGGTAGTTCCAGCCAACTTCTTAGCACTGCTGGTGAGCATCACGCACAAAGGCTTGAAAGCACCTGATTGCTCCACAAATTTAACCTCTAAACACCATGCAGCCCCATTATGGTAGCTTCCGCGTTCTTTTCCATTTTCCCTATGTAGCACCTATATTATACCCCTATGTTATGTAGTTTTAGGTGCCGGCGCCCCGAAAGAACAGTGCCTGACAAAGTTTCGTTTGGAGTCTGCGCCAAAACGCTGCTACCGCCTGAGTTTTGGTACGTTAATCCTCTAAAAATATAGACTGTCTCAGGGATTCGTGGCCTGCTACCCGATGCGTCCTGCTATAAATAATGTGTTTTCCCAGGTTGTTGAGCGTATGCACCGAGAAGCTATGTACACAAACGCAGGGCCACTACAGGCGCCGGTACCTGGTTACCCAGAACAATTACTATAGTTATATATTTTAATATACTACTACTATAATGTATTATAATGTATTATAATGTACTATAATATACTACCCCCCCAATGTTTAAGCCCATGCAGCTGCTCCCATTGTGTCGTTTGCACATCTTGACCAAGGCAGCAGAGTGACGAGCTGAGCGATGATGCTTGACTGATGGTTCTGGCACAGCAAAGCTATTGGGATGATATAGGGGTTATGTAAGGATTCTATAGGGGTTATATTGGGATTTTATAGGGGTTATATGAAGGTTATATGGGGAATTTAGAGGGCTATGTGGGGTTATATGGGTATTATATCTGGGGGTTACATATGGAGAGTATTCAAATGTTCCGTCATCATGTCCAATTTCAGCCTTGGCTCTAACGAACATAGGCGGACCGCAGTGTCGCTGGGCACTACAAAATACCATAACATAGTATAATATACTATAACTATACTATACTATATTATACTATGTCATGATGCGGCTCTTGCTATTTTCAGCGGCATAACCGCCACGGATATCATGTTTGACAATTGTTGTTAGCGGCCGGCAGCCCACTGATATTTCTGCAAGTCCTGATTCTGGAGATGAATGAGCGCGAAGACGTGCGGAATTTTCAGATCTTGCATTGATGTGAAAACTGCAAAGCCAACGAATTACCCAAGGAGCAGCTAAGTGACAACGCTTGCACGCCCATCTTGACTCTTGCCGTTACCCATGCTTGTACAATTCCATGACGGTCTTTTTAACCTGTCAGGGCCCGGTATGATTCACGCGGCCTCATGTGCTTGTTTGAAGTTCTGATGGCACAGGTAGGTATGCTAGAATACGCAACTGCGCTAGGCCTTGATCTGGAGACATGGACATGTGATTTTTCTAGAATCGAGGTGGATAACCTCCTTCCCGGAAGCAGGTAGTTATTGTCAACCTGATCGCCTGAAAACAGGTGTAAGACGCTGCAAGTTTACACCCTCAAGCCTATAAACCCGAAATAGTAGTTTCCATTTTCGTTTCCATTTTCGTTTCCATTATCCCAATATAACCCCAATATAACCCCAATAAATCCACATATATAATAGAGTAAGAATCTGCAAGCTTACACCCTTAACCCCAACCTATGAGCGCACGATCTTCACCAGAAGCCCGACAGGTCAGACATATACATACATACATACATACATACATATATATATATATGTATATACGTACAGGGTCATATTGGGGTGATATTGGGGTCATTTTGGGTTCTTTTGGGACAATGGAAAAGAAAATGGAAACCACTATTTAGGGTGTATATATACATATACGAATATTCATTTAATATTGGGGCTATACTGGGATAGTGGAAAATGAACTGGAAACTACTATTTAGGGATAACATTGGGGTTGTATGGGGATAATGGAAAACAAGATGGAAACTACTATTTAGGGTTTAGGGTTTAGGATTTTTTGGCATGCCTTCTGAGCTGAGGACCGAGCGCTACTGGACTTGTCTCAGCTCCTTGTTCGCTACGGACCAGAATCTTAAAACACCAGGTGACGCATCCTAGGATCATGGGCGTCTAGTTTTCTGCTGGGTGTTCAAGAAGTTCATGGAGGAACAATGCTTCAGAAGGTGAGGGACCCAAAGCAAGCAGTGTGTTAGTGGCACCAGACGACATGAAACCTTGCTTCAAAATAGTCATAACCTTGCTTCATAATAGTCATAAACAATAGCAAAAATAGTAATAGAAACAATGCAATAGCAAGAAGCCGCACTGGCCCGGCTTGGTTGGTTTTTTTCGTTCATCGGCTAATTTGGATACATGCGGTCATGTTGGCATATCAGCACCACAAAGAACGCAGCACAGATCGACGAATTGGCTCGTTTCAGGCCCCTATGTCTTGTGTGTCTAAACCAGAAAGAATGTAATGCCTGAGGTCTTTGTGGTAGCTGCCTCGATGTAGAAACAGTCACTTTGAAGACGCATCTCGCGCACACACTTTCCAGACGTAGGTCCTACAGAATCTGGCTCTCATGCGCAGCAGTAGCCTTAAAATCTATCGTTTTTGGGCAATCGTTTCGGATCCGGTTCTTGTCGCGAAAGCTAGAGCTGGCTCGCACTTTGGAGGGTGCTTGGCCTAGGCAGTGTCATGCCCTAAGCTTGCGGTCAGGTTCGGATTTTCAACCCAGGTTCAGGTGTTTGTGGTGTTGAGAAGATTCATGGCATGCATGGGCGCTTACTTTGAGGCTGCGGTCACTGGCGCCCCCTGCTCCTTACATCGATATTGGAATGGTCGCTCGGCGGTCTTCCGAGGTTGATGTTTGAGATTCGGAGAGTCGAAAACAAGAAAGTGTTCTGACAGCATTATTTTGTAATGTGAAGCTGCTGTTCAGCCCAGTAGGCATACATCCCTCGACCCGATCAATTAATTCCGCTATCCCCACACCCTACAGGGATCCAAATTAGCCCAATGTAGGTAATGTTTGCAGACCTTAGGGCCCAATGTAGGTATTTTTTGTGGACTTGGATCCCTAGGTAGCCCCTTTATAACCCCAGTTTCCATTTCATTTTACATTTTCTTTTCCAGATTCTACATGAGTGGTATTATTTGTATACTTGGATATCTAGGGGCATTGCTAACATTACCAACAGAATTCAAGGTGGCCCTGCGGTTTGGACGATGGCACGGACAGGTCCGTAAGATGGGATCGTATCCTAAAACTTCATTGAAAGTGCAGCAATCCCAGCATACTAAACAACGTGATTTCTTCGTGTCCTTCCCAAGTATACATTATTACTTAGGTGGACCACCCACCCAGTAATAGTGGCTATAAAGGATAATAATTAAGGATTATATTAGGGTCCTCTTATATTCCTAGTATACCACCATTACAGGGTGGGGGGTCCTCCTAAATTATTACCCACGCGGAAATCCTGTTAGATCCCATGTTAACTGGGACCCAGAGCTGAACTATAATGGTGGATATTTGAAGCAGCTTTGTAGCATGGACCCCATTTGTGTTGCATTTCTCGAAAATGCGTTGCCTCTAGCTCGCATGAAGGGAATCGTAGACCTCCAATGAGGAACTGGAGCATACTTCGCCTCAACAGCCCCGTCCTCATGGATGAATTGCTCAAACAGCATGGGCATGCGGTGTATGTCAAGGTTATGGTTTCTATTCTGGGGCTTCCTACGTCAACTGTACGTGATTAGGGTTTAGGGTTATGTTGGAGCCCTATACATGCGCTGACCCGTGGTTATTGTCCACCATAGGCCCAGTAGATCTGCGCATAGAGGTTTAAAGTTTAAAGTGATCAGCTTGATGATTGACATCATGGTTGATATTCTGGAACCCCAATATACAGCCCAGTTGCCATTTCATGTTCCACTTTCTTTTCCTATTGGATTCTGAATCTGTGGGGCAATATCCTTTCAGAAGCCCTAACAAATCATGTGTAACCTCTTTACTGGCACCGTAGTTTTTTGACCTGTCACAGCTCCCGACCCTGTGCGTGTGCCCTCCAGCCGTGATCCATCAGCAGCAAGCACCGTTTAGGGTTTAGGCTTTACATTAGCTAGCAGACAGTTGCATCAGATAGGGTGTTGCTGCCCGGCATATCCGGATATGTCTGATCTTAGTCTTAGAGCGTGCACCTTGTTGACCCACCCAGACCCCCTAAAGGGTCCAAAAGATGGAACCTCCCCATAATCCCTTATTTCCCCAAGGTAGTAATGGGGGTCATTCTGGAGGGTTTTATTTTTTGGATCCTAAACCCTAAACCCTAATCCCTAAACCCAACCCTAAACCCTAAACCCTAGTCCCGAAAACCTAAACCCTAATCCCTAAACCCTAAACCCTAACGGGGGGCTGGGTATGTGTGCGTTTTCTTGGTAGCTGCGATATCCGCTCTCAGCGATGCGGGCTTCCATGCACGGCCTCTTACTTGGGAAACTATCCACCGAAACTACACTTTTACTATACTCTAATTGTATATGATATTGTAGTAGAACATACTGCAATATACTACAATCTACAATAAGATACTATATTATAGTATGGTACTTGAATTACATCTGACTGCAAAGCTGCGAACGCTGTTGCTTTAAGGGCTTGAACTTCTAAACACTAGACCCTCAATTGAGGGCTCATGCTTTCGAGGCGGACGTTTCTGGAATAGAGTTTGTCATGGCCTCAGTCGAAGACAGGTTGCGACTAGTCCAGGATCTCAACCAGCTTCTTAAAATTCAGTTTGTAAAGTATCGGGTCGGGGGCCTGGTGGTTTCTGTTATATTTTCATCCATGATAGGTATTTCTAGGATTGCGGCAGAGAAGGGTGCTCTGAAGTTGAAAAAGCCCTTCGGACTTCTCCTTACACTCCATGTGTTTCTGTTGTGCTGGGGAGGGTGTTGGATAGGCGGATTCAGGCTTGAGCATGAAGTGAAATCCTTCAGGCTTTCAGCAGAACTTGCCCAGCCACCTTTGACAGACATGTCAATCGCACGCCATTTTCTAACCTGCTTGTGCATGTTCTTGCGTTTGAGCTTCTTGCAGTAGAGCCTCTATAGAGAAAGAGGGAGAGAGAGTGTGTCTGTGCGTGTGTTTGAAACCGTAGTTTTTTTGCTGCTCATAGAAGTGACAATGCATAGTTGAGTATCAGGGACTCAGCGGAACACTGCCAGACTCTACCTTGTCATCACAATATGACGTTTCTTTACATCTTGATGTCGAATGAACGTTTAAAGCCTATATACCCTGAACTGTTTCAGACCTCGACGATTCTTAGCGCGAGTTGTGAGATTGACACCGAGGGCTCCTAATTCCCTAGCCTCCCAAAAGAATCATGTGCAAGCCCACCGATACGGGAGTAATAGTAAGAGCAATAGCAATCAGTGTAAAAGTAAAAGTAATAATAGTGCACGTAGTCATGGCGAGGTATACCAGCGCTTGCTATATAAATCAGGTATGGGGAGTATCCATGCACATTGCAAGTAATTCGGATTGAACAGATAGCTTAACATTAAGATCCAATGCGCTGGGTTGTTGCACTGGGCGGTCCAGCTGGCGGTCCTGCCACGACAGTATCTCCCAAAGCCACAACTCCCCCTTAACCATAAACCCTAGATCCGCAACCCTCAATATATGCCCTGAGGACGTTCCACCAATGCCTGACAGGATTCACGCGACCGTGACAGAGTCGGCAACCTGGGCTGGTTACATGATCGCTCAAGGTTTCAGCATAAAGTGGGCCCTGCAACACTACGTAGAAGCGACTAGCCATTTTGCAGCAGGTAAGGTGAAGACCTTCAAGACTGTAAGGGAATCCGGCTAGGTAACGGGCCGCTTTTTACGATTAGGGCTGAGGATCGAGAGCCAACACAAGAACCATAGTTTGAGTGGGATGTGCAAATCAACCGGCATAGGTAAGGAAGAGATTACGTTCGGTTTCTGAGATTTTTTCGTGTTGGGCTGACCTGAACAATCGCTGCGGAACGGCGATATGAAAGTTTCAGTTGTATGGAGTAGAACATACTGCGCAAGCATCACTGTCCTTTAATCTTCGTCACAGCCCGCACCACCAATAGCCGGACTTCCGCTTTTTCAGAAGTCTGTACCTGGCCCCCAACATATTGTCATGCTGCGCCGGCGCAGACTGAGATATTCAGATTTTCTGAACACGATAACCCATGCTTCAAAGACGAGCAAAAACGAAAGCAGATGTTGAGAGGGGCTGTGTTCCTGAAAGCAATGTCAAGCTAGAGCATCTCAAAAAGGGCTCTAGAGGTGTAAGGTCTTAATTCTGCGGTCCCTTCAAAGCGCATCGCAATTCGCAATGTTACCCTTTGCAAGCAGAGCCCTCTCCGAAATTGAGGTTTTGTGGGGCAGGGGTATTCGTTTGTCAATACAAGATCTTCACAGGGAGCGTTGCCAGCACCCTGTCCACTGCTAGTATAGTAGTATTCCAGGTATTCTGGGCCGGACACGGCACTGCGATGCGAATGTTCGCGGACACCGTCATGCCCTGGAAGCTTGCCTGACTCGTGGCATTTGGGTGGCTTCCAAACGGGGGGACCGCTTGGGAGGTACAGCTGTGTAGAAATTTCAGCCTGGTTTCTTGGGAAACCATGACTCATGTCGATTCGGATCTGTCGGCAAGTAGCATTGGTTGCCCCCTAAACCCTAAACCCTAAACCCTAAACCGTAGCATTGGTTGCCTGTAGTCTTGGCCATATGAGCAGCTGAAAGCAGCATGTGTGCAGGCTTGCAAGATGGCAGGATCACATAGCAAATATATACCCTAAACCCTGGTTTAGGGTTAGGGTGAGGGTTTAGGGTTTAGGGTTTAGGGTTTTTTTCCATTATCCCAATATTACCCCAATGCTACCCCAATATAACCCCAATAGTACCCAGAGTCACATAGCAGTATCCCCCCTTAATAATGGAGAATCNNNNCCTTTAAAGGGTTATATAGGGATATATAGGGATATTACCACAATAATGGAGAATCAAATGGAAAAGAAAATGGAAAATGAAATGGAAACTGCTATATATATATAGGGTTATGCAGGGGATTATATACAGAGTTCTGGCGCAGCGAGAAAGCAAAACAACCATCGGCACAAGAACAACGCCTTCATGACAGTCAGAATACCTCAACATGCAATGGACCCGGCAGCAAGAACAATCACAAGTACAACAGTCAGGGACAGTAAGAACCCATGACGGGGAAGCATTCACCATTTGGAACAGAAGTTTCGAGTCTTGATGGATCAGGCTCTGCCAAGGCGGGTGTTGTGAACACAGGTGTGTGGTCAGTGCCCTCTCAGAAACAGAATGGTACTGGTGCCAAGTTGACAATTTTCATGCTGCAGGTATCTCAAGTACTTCGGCACGGTCGGTGACTCTCTTCAAACGCACTTAATTAGATCTTTTCAGGGCATATTGAGCACCAGCTTTGGAGTGAATCAGAATTTATAGATCCAGGACATTTTGGTGTCCTTTTTGAAGGCGGTAGCTCATTATGCATAAGCATGGCCAATAGAGCTATTCAGAGGTCTTGATTTAGGGGTTTCCCGACATCTACCTTTATAGGGTTCCCGATAAGAAGGACTACAGTATTTTGGGGCCTTTATTGGGGTTCCCTTATTTTGGGAAACTGCCATTGGATGACGTTGTCATCTCTGCAGCTCTCGGATGAACGGGTTCGAGCCTATATCCTAAACCCTGAGACCCTACACCCCCTAAACCCCAAACAACAGTTTCCATCTCATTTTCATTATCCTTATATAACCCCTATATCAAGCTCACTAACAGCAACCCAGATGATACAGCCAGGAGGCATGGTTGAGTTCATTCATCGCATTGCAAACAGTCTTCGGCTTCTCACCATTCGGGGTCTTTGTAGGGTTGGGCGCATGGTAGATTGTATACCCCCTTAAGTAGATAGAATATGGCTTCGGGTATATTATAATAAGATCCCCATATACCCCATATTCTATCTACTTAAGGGGGACTATACCCTGTTATTGGGCTGCACGAGTCTGGGGATACCCCAAGGTCATGGGGCATGAGACATAGCAGAGACTGTGGGGGAAACTGTTGGAAACAAGCCTGCAGTCTTTGGCGCCAGACAGGCCATTCATGTTTAGGGGCGCCAAGGATGAAACCAAAAATACTTTATTATTTACTATTATTAGCATGATTATTGTTACTATTATTGATACTATTATTGCTGTTATTATTATTATTACTTAGTATTACTGTTGTTAATTCCTATTGTTATACAAAGTCGGCAAGAGCAAGGACAGTATTGCTGTTTCTTTTGGAGGTGACGTGATGTGAGACGCTGCGTTAGTTGGACATTGGACAGCAGTCTCCAGTCTTGGCAAGCCTCTTGGGGGGTAGTAGGTAATAAGGGAAAAAGTTTTATAGGGAGTATATGGGGGGAACAGGTGTCAGCCCATTCAGATTGGTACTAGTATCTCGGGTCCCAAAAGCCTGCATTGGCCTGGACCACCCCATGTCAACCCCGGAACCTCAACCACCAACACCTTGGATGCTTGAGATATGGGTCTTTCAAAATATAATCCCCAATAGGCGAAGGTCGCAAATTCTGCATAATCCCGATGTTGGAGTTTCCAAGTATAGGGGAAACCCAAAACAGAACATAATCCCCCAAAAGGGCCCCTAGTTCTGGAAACTTCCATCCATGCCCGCGCACCCAAGGGCCTGCTAGTTTAGGAAAGATTGGCTGTCAAAGGCGAACGGGCTGAGTACACTGCCGGAGTGGTGGTCCGCCTCCAAGCAGCACTTACTGTTGATATTAGTTTCCTGGAACACCTCAGAACTATAGCACTATGATTCCCTGAGTACAAGGTACTTAGAGTCATGCAGGATTTTTTTGCCGAGAGCATGGCGGACGGTTTTTCCGTCGAGGTGATTGTCCAATAGGACGGCTTGATGTTTGATTGATAGGGTGGTGTGAGGTTTGATTAATGGGATGATGTGAACGGGATGATGTGTAGCGTTTGTTGTGCGGTTGCCGTGAGGTATCGGATGGGATGTGAGGGTTGATGGCACGGTGTGAGGTTGTCGTGAGGCTTTTGTAAGCTTAGCTCGTTTTAGCATGTGGCTCCATGCGTGTCGGAACATGTTTTAAGGCAGGGGGTAGGGCTGGCGGGAACCGCCGCACTTCTATGAAATTGCGCTGGCACGGCCGCGATCGGCAACCCTCATCAGTGGACGCGCGTGTCGTGATGTTGGCGCTTGGAGCATCCTCCGAAATCTGCTCGGAATCATGGACCTTCCGAATGTGCGGCGCGTCCGGACACTGACGCATGGAGCGTCCTTCAAACTTTGACCACGATCGACAACCCTCTGCGTGGACGCAGCGTGTCGTGACGCTGGCGCATGGAGCTGTCCGCCCAATCTTGGCCGGGATTGACAACCACCTCAGTGTTCGCGGCGTGTCTTGACACTGGAGCATGGAGCGTCCTCAGAATTTTGTTGCTCGGAATCGACAACCTTCTTAGTGGATGTGGCGTGGAGCGTCCTCCGAATTTCGGACGCTACTGCACGGAGCGTCAACAGAAATTTGTTTGGAGACTTTCTTTTTTTTCTCGTTGTGGTGGTTGTCTATAGCGTAGCTTTATGTGATTGATGGGCTGATGTGATGAGGTTCTTGCATGCTTTTCGTGAGGTAGCGGATGGGACGTGAGGTTGCTGGCATGATGTGGGGTTTTCGTACTGTTGTTGTGAGGTTACAGCCAGCTTTTAATCATTACCGTTTTTGAAAGCTTGCGAGGGGTCTTTCTGTCGAAGTGGTTGTCTACAGGATGGCTTGATGTTTGATGGATGGGATGATGTGAATGGGATGATGTGATGAGATTCTTCTACGGTGTTTGTCAGGTATCGGATGGGATGCGAGGTTTATGTTATGATGTGAACTTTTCACGCGGTTTTCCAATCAGGAAGTACATTCGAAGTTAATGACATGATGGATGGTATCATGGACAGGTGCATGTATACATGGAGAAATGAACGGATGAGCTGACATCAGATTTTGCGGTGCTAAATACCTCACTGATCCATGCGCTTGTGTGACGCCCGTGCTCTAGTTGTATCCACCGTATGACTACGTTGTCAGGACATGAAGAATTGAGTTATTGTTGATCCCAGCGATCCTGATATGAGTAGTATTGTTAAGGGCCAGAATTTCCACAGTCCCGCATACGGAGTAAGAATAGCATTTGTTTTTGGCATGGCATCTGGTAGAAATATGATCTTACTTGGTTCAGCCATCAAAAAACAGTACTCATATGAGAGAACTTCACACTAGCAATTTCAGTCTACGATGGAATCGGATGAGTTTGTTTTCAAATTTGGCGGCAACTACGTTTCATGTTTCAGGGGTCCGAGGATCCCCACGGCACGAGAAGAGACATGTCCCGGGGTTGGCTCTCTACATGCAATCTATGAGCCGACTGATGATGACCGCACTTGGTAACTGGCAGGTTCATGCCTGGGGTACCACAAGCTCTTTGCAGCCGAAAACATGAAGAAATCATCCATCTAGATTTTGGTCGAACAAAGTTCGGCAAAAGCAAGGCTTCGTGGCACAGCTACTTGTTATGCTCGTAGCTAAATATCTTTGCGCGCGCTCGCCCACGTTGTCGCGAGAGCTGCCTCTAAACTTCCTCTCGCAAGACCCGTTTGTTTTGTCAAAGCATACAAGTTGCCCTGGACAAGACAAGGGCCCTGAATCTTGGGGTTGCACCCCGCACGTACACGTCCTAGAGTTCGACCGTTGCAGAGTAGCAGGCTGCTTCCACCGTCAAGGTCACACTGAACTGAGGGAAGTTGCCTTAAACAATGTGAGATGCAGTACTGCAGTACTGTAATATATCCGTGCATCCCTACTGCAGCTCTGATTTTCACAAAGGCTAGCCCAATGCTTTACGCAGTGACCACAACGGACCCCGAATCTCCAGGATGGTCCTTGAAACGTTGCAGCCGTCTCCACTCTAAGCCCGACGGCCAACAAGGGACTTTCTGAAAAGCATCTTAGGGGTGGTCCCCTTGCAACCTCAATTCAGAGAACCCCCACATCCGTGCCTGAGGATGGATGACTGAACATCCTGGCAAAAGTGCAGCTGCAGCAGCTGCAGTGGTAGCTGCTTGATCAGAACTTGGAAGCTGCCTCCTTTCTTGCTCAAGAAGGAAAGCCCCCCGTGCCCGAAAAGGGTTTTTATGACTATGAGGGCGGAGTGAGTGGTCCGTCAGAAGGGTTTCTTTATAGGGATATAGGGGCTATATAGGGATAATGGAAAAGAAAATGGAAACTACTACTTAGGGGTTATATAGAGATATTGAGGCAGTGTATGGAGCTGCCAGATTTCCACCCTAGGCCGAGGGTTCGTTTGGCCAGGTTTGCACATAGTCGCATGGTCTTTTGAACTTCTTGGAGCCTTCTACATAGAGCATGAAGTGTTCTATCACTTGTGCTCACCTTGGAACATAGCTGTGCCAGGTCGGCTCCATTCTCTTGTTCAGCTGTTCAAGATCCTAACAAGCCTGCCAAAGTATGCGGTGTTTGGTTTCTAGTCAACCAGTCCTACCACAAGTAGCAGAGCTTGTTCAGGGCCGTAGCGGCAACTAGATGCCCACCTGGCTTGCAAACGTAGAATGCCACACGTGCGCCGACCATCCTTAAATAAGAATAATTAGGAGCCAGCTTTGCTTTGATGATTTCAACGCGCCTCTAGGCATTCAGGTTCTTCACGGGACCAAATACCCAAAGCAACAGTTGCAAGTGACTGGCATGCTCACAGCTGCTCGAATAACATGTTATCTTTTGGGAAGGGTGCACTAGGTTTTTGGTATGTTGTTGTTTCCCAAGAAGTGTAGACGGATAGAAGCTGAATAGAGGTGTCCTCCTCGACTTCGCACAGAAGAGGTTGTGTAATTTCCGCTATCGCACGGTGATTGCCCGGGGCATCGTTGAGCATGGTAGGTCCCTTTATCACTGGGTGAATCCCCAGAGATAGTTGTGTTAGAACTCCGCGATGATCGCCGGGAAACTTGCTTGAGAGTCACTTGAAAAAATCAGTAATGTGAATTTCCAGCTGGCAGATTCATGTCCTGGATCCAAGGCTACATCCGGACTGTTCTACTACTGGCTACTTGGTGGCCTTCATTGCAGTTGATTGCCTCACTCTTGGCTCTAGTCTACCCTGATGATTTTGAAGCAGGCCTACCTGGCCCTGCGGTGTCAAAGGGGTGCCTTGCACACCAAGCTTCATACTGGGCGTATGCCATCTCAGCAGTACAGCCGCAACCCAGGTACGTCACATTTCAGGGTGTTCGCTCTGAAGACATTGCAAAATATCTTCATGCTTGCCCTAGGCATGCAAGTCCAAAAAATCAGCCCCTAGTCCAGAAGCAGCTGCTCCTCATCGGTCAAGTCTCGCAAGTATAAACGCCCAACACTACCCGCAGGCTGTATCAGACTGCTAGATACTTTTGAAGTTTGTTCTCAACTGCGGAGGCTCAGAAGTGAACTGGACCCCGTGACCATATACACCAAAACGCAGACCTCCATCTGGCCAGAACAAGCTGGATTTACTTCCTAAACCACCTATAATCCGATAGGCATCATAAACCTACAGGTATGTGATGGGATAGCTTTTCTGCACAGGGCGTCCGTTAGACCCCACGCGTGCCCAAGTGCATGCTGTTGCTGGCAGCAGACCTGCGCCGGGACCTTCTTGCATCCTTTGATTAGGCAGCGACAAGACCATTTCCTTTTCCAGAGGATTTTCTGCATGATTCTCCATTATTGGGGTAACAGTATCCCTATATTACCCCGATGTCATATATAGTTGTTTCCATTTCATTTTCAATATTTCTTCCCAAACCCCTGAACCCTCAACCCTGAACCCCTGAACCCTTAACCCTCAACCCTAAACCCTTAAACCTCAACCCTATACCCTAAACCTGTAAACCCTAAACCCCTAAGCCCTCAACCCTGAACCCTACGCCCGGAGCTGCACCTGGCACCGTACATCGTAACCATATTTCAACTTACTGGCTTTTAGTAGGGAATAAGGGAACATGAAATCTACAGAATATGTTTCCGTATTCCCTACTAAGCCCAACATCTACCCTGTTATAATGTAGTAATTTCCATTTTCTTGTCCATTAACCCTGTAATAACCCCAATATATTCTCTGATTCTCTATACTATTTACCCCCAGCAAGTCGAAGGCTAAACCTTGAGCTGTTGAAGTGCTAGCCGCTTAATCTTACTTGGAGCTTTAAAGCCCGAAGCCCAAGAACCCCTTGAACCTCAAACTTGACATAGTTTAGGGTTTTGGGTTTAGGGTTTAGGGTTTAGTGTTTAGGGTTTAGGGTGGTCTAATCCCATAGATACCCCTCAGGTGCTGAAACCGAAAAACCTTGAAGCCTCAAACTTGAGACTTTCCAGTGTGTAACCCTAATACAACCCCTGCAATCCCTGTGGTTTTCATTTTCTTTTTCCATTATCCCAATATAACGCCAAAATACTAATATAGTAGTTTCCATTTTACTTTCCATTATAGTAGCTTCCATTTTCTTTTCCACAATCCCTATATACCCCCCATATAACCCTATATGGTCCCTATATGACCCCATTATGGCAGTTTCCGTCTTCTTTTCCGTTATCCCTACATAATCCTTATAGATAGATAGATATATATATATCCCCATATAAGCCCATATGAGCAGGTATCGCTCCAGTCGGGCCAGAGCCAGGGCCTCGCTCATGCGAAATTTTGTTTCGTCAACGCACGCTCTAATGGTGCCCTTCTACTTTGCTAAAGCGTAGGGTTGAGGGTTTAGGGTTTAGGGGTTTAGGGTTTAGGGTTCAGGGTTTAGGGTTCAGGGTTTAGGGTTTAGGGGAATATGTAGGGAGAACAGGTTAGATACTATTCCGGACACTGTTTTTATATGCGTTTGGTCTTGGAACTCTCTCTCTCTCTCCCTTTTCCCTGGTGCTACTGGTGGCTAGCAGTGAAGGAAGGAATGTATCCCTATAGTAGGCCAAATATAAGTCCAATAGCATTTTCTGTAAATCCTCACCTCCATTCCCCGATTTCGAAACCTTAGACCTTGAACCCTAAATTCCCTAGTTCCGTGATTTGTTTTTGAATGGTGGGCTGCTTCTGGTTCGAAAGCCCTCCCAACCAACCCTCTGTAGGCAAAAGGCAACATGTTGCAGAAATGTTGCATGCATGTAGGAACAGGTTATGCATTTTAATTACACCACATACGCATATGCTGATTGCATGTATACATGCCCATAGCTATGTGGACACGTGCATAAACACATTTCTCCTGAAACTGGCAGGATCCATGAGGTCCGAAATTTGCGGCACCTTGATATGTGCAGACACTCAAAGTTTCACCCCAAGTCTAATCTAAGCAGGCAAGGGCATTGTGTAGAGTTTGACGCAACTCCCTGGGGGTCCACTAGAATCGCTGTAGAGAACAGATCCAAAAATGTCCTAATCTGGATGGCTGTGATGGGGTGTTGTGGCTCTACGCTGAGATTTGTGAGCTTAGCTTCCAACGTGATCCCTGAAAGATCCTTGACATAGTCCTGGTTATGTCACCAACTCCTTATGGGGACCCGAATATGCTCTCAAACGTGTCTGAGCACCGACTTACACACCCTTCGAATTTTATGAGCATGCTGGCAAATATCTCACGACAGCGTACCTCATGGCGGTTCCCAACACCTTTTCACAGACGGCCCGAATGCTCAAGTCGGGCCCTTTTGCACAGCAGCCTGTGAGGAAAGAGCTGTCCAGCAAGCCCTGGAAGATGTGAAGGTGGCTTAGAGCTTTTTGCAGCATGCACCTTGCATGTTATATGCGCATCCTATCCAGATAGGGGAGTCTTTCTGGCAACTGCATAGGCACGTATTTCCATTGCACTCAAGCTACAGATGGCACGCTTAGATGGTTCCAGTGCTGGACACATGTGCGAAAGCATTCGTCCTGTCAGCAGGCAAGGATCTTGTATAAAAAGGTGCATAGAGTCATGAGCTGGGAAGAATTGATTAGCTTGTGGAGTTAAGCGTGGCTGTGGCGAAGTCCGAACCTTCCCCTCTTGTTTCAAGTTTAAGACTAGTAATACTACTCATATAGTAATAATAAGAATAGTTATAATAGTAATAGTAGTAATAGTAACAATCGTAATGGGTAGCTACCTGACCGCTGGCATTCTGACATGTTGCTGCGGCAAGGCAGCTGTTAGCCTGTACTGGGGTGGTGGTGCTGAATGTAGATACTCACTTCAACAACATTATTACTATGACTATTAGTGTTGGACATCATTCCCGAATGCTGAGCAGAATGGTTCTCGTTTTAAGGTTTGAATCCAGGGGTCCAGGAGGTGACCAAGAGTCGTTGCGTTTGTGTCCGCAAAGCATTCGAAAGCGTCCGCAAGCATTCGCGAGTGTCGCGCCTCCTTGGCAGTCGAAATGGTTGCGAAGCGCAGAACTGTCGTCACTTTTGGACTCGCGTTTGGTCGTCGCCTCTCAAAAGTGTCAACAGTTACAGGGATGGGGGGTCCTGGATGCGAAACGCAGAACTGTCGTCACTTTTGGACTTGCGCTTGGTCCTCGCGTCTCCAACGTGTCAACAGTCGCAGGGATGGGGGGTCCTGGTCGCGAAACGCAGAACTGTCGTCACTTTTGGACTTGCGGTTGGTCCTCGCATCTCAAAAATTGTTAGCCTTTGGACTTGCTTCTGGAGAGGAGAGAAGAGCAGAGAGGAGAGAAGAGAGAGGAGAGTAGAGAGGAGAGAGGAGAGAGGAGA
>CAJNIZ010011736.1:0-34816 GCA_905231905.1 Symbiodinium pilosum | reverse complement strand
AGAGAGGAGAGAGGAGAGGGAGAGAGGAGAGAGGAGACGGGAAGGGGAGGGAACGACAGAGGAGAGAGGAGAGAGGAGCGGAGAGAGGAGAGAAGAGGAGAGGAGAGGAGAGGAGAGAGAAGAGAGAGGAGAAAGGAGAGGAGAAGGGAGAGGAGAAAGGAGAGGAGAAAGGAGAGGAGAATGGAGAGGAGAGAGGGGAGAGAGCAGAGGAAAGACGAGAGAGGAGAGGAGATGAGAGGAGAGGAGGGCGGAGAGGAGTGGAGAGGGTTTGATGTTAATTCTACTCTTCGAGTTTTCTGTGCAAGTTGCCATACCTACTGCGTTCAGATTTCAAAAATACTTCCTACAGATTGCAAATAAGAGCCCCCCCCATAATCCCCCACAATCCCTTTTTGCGAATCCCCCCCCACCACTTGACATTACTCTTACTGCTGAAGTGACAGGCCATGCGTGTGCCGGATTCAAACAAGACGATAAGCAAGGCCTCGGGCACAGCTGCCTGTGGGGTGAATTGATACGTGGGTACAAAAAGAAAAGGGATAGGGGTGTAGGGTTTGGGGGTTTAAGCGGTACGGATGTATTGGGATACGTGGGTTTAGGGATAACGGAGAATCAACTGGTGTAGAGGGATCTATAAAGGCAAATTCTAGGGAGAATGGAGAATGATCTGGAAAGAAATGTAAACTGACATGGGAATTACTGCGTAGGGTCTAGGGTTTAGGATAATGGAGAGTCAGATGGAACATTACATGATGGAAACTTGTTCTTCGTCGCTATATTGCATGTGAGTCTCATTCCCGTGAAGCAGTGGGATCCCTGGCCCAAAGCAATATGCAAACACTCATAGTAATACTAATACTACTAGCAATAATAATACTAAGAGCACGAATAGTAACCAATAATAGTACCCATGTTCTCCAAGGATTTCTCCTTGAGGGTTAAGTAAAACGTGGCTATAGGGTTTTCGGTGCCCAAAAACTGTGCAAAGTCTTCAGTCGTGTGTACTGGAGGCCTCAAAAACCCTTATTTGGGTGTTTGCACCCTTAGGGTTTGCTATTCTACCAGCCGCTTCCTGCGGTCGTGTGAGCTTCATTTAGATTTTTAAGACAACAACTTAATGCACAATTTCTGAACCTTTCTGATAGGTGTAGAGCGAAAAGGCCCTCTTAACACTGTGACCTAAAGCTTTAATCATTATACTGCCGCAAACGCTAAGCCTTGTTTGCATTCCTGGACGACCCCAAACACTCTTTTAGCAAAAGCCTAGGCGCCAAGTAGCTATTCGGGAAGCGGTATTGGTCCCAAGCATAGACTTCTATACAGCCAAGTAATTTGATCCTTCTTATTGGGACCCCTTGTTTGAAACCCAATCACTGTATAATCCCACTTTCCACTTCATTTTCCATTTTCGTTTCCATTTGATTCTCCATTCTCCCTATACTCCCTAATCCCAAGACCTGACCTGAATACACAAGCTTCGCCTTGACTGCCAGGCATTGGACCCTGCCCTAGACGCAGAGGGCCTTATTGCGGCCCAGGCAAGCCATGGGCTTCCAAAGTTGATGGTTGTTCTTAGGCTGTCGGGTTTGGGGTTTAGGGCCTTGCCGCGCAGCGCCCATGAATGCCATGTAGAAATGGTGCCCCTACAGACGCAGGGGTGTGGGACCAGGGTGGGCAGGGGGTGGCTGGGGAGCATGGGGGCGCGGCACTTCTTGCGAAGGCGCATTTCATAGGTAAACTGCAACAACAAGAATTGGTGGTCTGCTGGTTTACTTTTCCCACCCCCTGCTTACGTCGGCGTCCACCCCATGTTACTTCCTTTTGAGTTGCGGGCCGGCTCCGTAAATTCCCATTCAGCTTGGTCAAGGTAGTGGCATTTCCCACATCGGGTGGCTGATGGTTCGGGAGTCGCTGTCCGTCCATGGGTAGATCGCAACGATGACGCCCATGTCTGAGTTTTTGGTGAGCTGGACACGACGCCGACTAAAATCGAGACAGCAGCAGGCGCGCCGCTCCGATCCATGGAAGTCGGCAGGGTTGGCGTCAGGGTCGCCGGGCAGGATGGCCAAGGACGTCTGGTCTGAGAATATGGTGGAGCCTTGCTTATGGTGACAAAGACTGTGTTCTGGTCCTCTGCAATGACGACTCAGATGTCAACATTGGAGGGCGGGGGTGTAGGTGGCGAGGAATTTGCGATTTGGGGTTTGGGGTTACAAGGATTTCTGGAGCGTATATCAGAGGGTTTCTGTAAATTGGGGGTCCTATGTTTATGTCCCAATAGCAAGGATTATGGTATACTGGGTACTATATTCAGGCCCCACTATCTATATAAACTACCATATATAGAAAGGTACACAAGTTTTTGTGGAGTCCGTACCAAAGGGGGGTGATGGGGTAAGTGTAGGGGACCAGCTGGATTAGAAAAGGAGGGGGGGGGGTTGGTGGTTGGTGAATCCCCCGCTAGCTGAGAATCTCCAACGGTTGCTGTACCTCTCCAGGCTACAGAACAAGTCCTTCGGGAGTTTGCAATCCTGATGTTGGGTTCCTAGTAAGAGATCTTTAGGCTCCAAAGGTTCAGGAATTGCAGCCTCCCTGAAATTCTGAAAGCGCTCTTTATGCACTTGGGCAAGGTTGTTTAGTCTAGCCGTCCGGATTAATGCTGCCGGTATATTTGAGGGATTCGAGAGCCAGGGTTTGTGTTTGTCTCGCTTGAGGTGACATTTCAGGATGCGATATTTCAAAAACTGCTCACTTGGTGGTGTGTGAATGCTCATTCTTATGGTGGGACAGCGTCCGACGTCTCCAAAGTTCAGCTTGACTTTGTCTTTCGCTGGATTTCTGGATGCTCTACGAGAAATGTCACGTGCCAAACCAGCATGGCCATGTAACAGGTGCCATACTGTAAACATAAGCAACTTACAATCATAGGTCTTCCATACACTTGAAGCCATGGAAACGGAACCCAGAACCATTCTTGGCGCCATGACACACATTGATGTTTAGCAAAGCCGTCTCACTGCTTAAGAGCTCCAATATCACCCTAATACTGTATTACCCCAGCATACTATAGTAGTTTCCATTTTCTTGTCCATTATCCCAACCCTTCGTATTATTGCAATGGCTAGCATGAAGTTGCCACCTCTCCTTATGGCTTGTCTGCATTCGCCCCCAAAGATCCTCTGGGCACCATGACCTTGAAAAACCGGCATGAATTACTGGGTTGCTGTTACGGAACTTGATTTAAGGTCAGATAATTTGGATATATGGTTAATAAACTTTGCTTATTGCAGTCACTGAATTTAAGTTCCTTAACAGCATCCCAGACTAGCAGGCGGTACTTCTCTCCGCCGGTTTGCGAGGCGAGGGGCCTTGCAAACACTGTTCTTACCTTTGGTTAGCCGCAAATGAAGGAATTAAAAAGGAAATGGAAACTACTACATGGGTTTAGGGTTTACAAGGAACGGAAATGAACATGGAAATTATCATAATGGGTTTATATAGGGACTACTGTAAGGATCCATTCTTTGATTCTTAGCTAACCAGAGGTAAGTGTCTAGGAAGTTGAACTAGGTTCTCGGGTATAGCCCACTTTAGGTTTGGGGTAGAAGCGTATGCGTGGGCCAAGGAGTGCAGTGTTAGGAAGAAATCCTGGAGTTTGTAACCCAGAAGAAGACCACTAGTAGCTGGAAAGAAACCAAGTCTAGGCAGCTCTCTAACTTGAGAAGACCATGGGTCCCCACAATAGACCTCAAAGTATGGTAACGTGGGTACGTCTAGGTAAAGATTAGGACACGGGCTTATAGGCCTTAGGCGATTTGGCTTAAGCTCTGGCACAGAGGATGCAATTTTGCAACGATTTACAGGGTGTTGTCAAAGATGCAGTGGCTGTCATTAGGATGTCTTGAACTTGCCATGGAAATTCTGTCGGGATTTCCTTTCCTGCTGCTCACAGGATTTTAGCGGCATAGCGTTGGCTATCAGACTCTGACATTGGGATTCTAGGGCGCTAATTATACCAAGCCTCTAAGCCAGCTTACATGGCCGGAGGTTTCATAGGCTCCGGGTTCCTGGATTCAAGATCTTTGTCACGAGCCCGCTTGCATGGCACTTTGTATGGTGTTTTGGAGAGAGAACTGTTCATCCTATAGAGGTGCATGAAACTCCTTGTTGGAGTTCGATGTCACCCCAGCTATGGGGCTATCCTGGCTATTTTGAGCTCGGTAGAAATGAGATCTGATTGTTTGTGATTCTGAAGGAGCTGCAAAGAGCTCAATCCAGGAATGCCGTTTGGATCATGCTGAACATTCCGGCAACGCCGCTGTTGTATGCTGATCCAGCATGCATCAAGAAATGACAATCCTTGCCATTGCAACACGTGTGACCGTTGTTCATGTGTGCTTCACTGACTAATTTGATGAGAATCTCATTTTCAGTGCGTGACCGGCGGCAGGAGATTGCCAACTGAAGTGGATGCATGTGAAGGCAGGGCAGCCACGTTGTTGGCTTGAGGGTCTTCTTCAGCATGAACGTCCTACACTGTTCTGGGGGACCCTTCCTGAAATCGCATGACTGCGGCATTCCGCAATTCAGCATGTTGGGGTTACTGGCCGTATCTGATTGAAGGAAGTGGGGTTTCCAAAATGCGCGTTGCTTCAACAAAAGGCTATCAGGCAGGCCCTAGCTTGTAGAAGAAGCCATGTGAGAGCCGCCCTGGAATTGGTGACAGGGGCTGCCCTTGCATTCTCTTATGAATTTCCGCGGTTGTTTCGAGCCCCATGCTGGCATCTTCATGGAAGCTTTTTTAGTTAGTATTGGTGTGATTGCAAACAACAGTGGCTGTCGGCATCTACACAGGTAAAACAGATGATACGATATGTATACGCCCGAAATGTTGGCAGACAGGACAAGCATGATAATTAAGAGAACCCTAAGGGTCCAAGTACCTAATAATACTATACTTGCCCAAAACCTGTACTATAATTTCTACTACGTACCCCAATCCCATGTACCTCATTATTGGGTACTTGGACCTTCTGGGGAATACAACATCCACCTTGCTCGGCACGAAGAGCCTTATTTCCATCTTCTTGCTGGGAAGCATGTGGTTCGTCACGAAGTCACTACCACACAAGCGCCAGTGCAATTCTCTTCAGGCTCAGAACCATGACAGGCCCAACCCTCAAGTCTTAAATCAGTTTCCGGAACCTGGTCGCAGGGCATGAACATTACTGCTTAGGGCTTAGGCATGATCCCGGCTGCTAGCCAGAGTCGCACACCCTGCAGCGAAGCTAAGTAAGGATTAACAAAAAAATCAACCTCAGAGAATCACATTCCGCAGGGCGCTCCCATGAAGGAGAAGGAGCTCCTAAGATACCTTCGCAACCCTCAAGATGGCAACAAGGCTGGGTGTAGAGGAAAGCGCAAGCATGGATACATGTGGCATGCGGATGCAGAGCTTGCGGGCCATCCCTCTCACTCCGCAGGACATTGACGTTGGTGTTCATGTTCAGGGGGCGTATGAGTACTGGCCCTTCAGACAGAATTGGGGTGAAGGATGAAGAAGCACAAAGAAGAACCGTTGCCGACCGCTTTACCCTAACTCCGATCACCGATCACTTCCCAAGCCTTGTCGAAGACCTCCAAAGGGCGTACTTGATAGTCCCAACCAGTTATTGCTTGCTTTTGAATGGATGAAGGTTCTGGAGTGCGCAGGACCCCTGAAAAAGACATGCACCAATGCTGTTCTGACACGGGTCAATAAATATTCAAAAGAGAGACAAGGCTGCACATTGCATAAAATGACATGATGCTCGACTGTAACTTGTCTAAACGGCTATTGTCGTGGGCAGGGTCACGCCTCCAACAGGCAAGTTGGCAAATCTTTGCACGCTGAGCCCAAGCAAGGAAGATGTGTTTCAGGAGAAGTGCCAATGCTTTGCTGTGCTATTCAGGCATCACGCAAAAACAAGTAATCTTTTTCCTTGCGATGCTATAGTGCCGTACTTCCATGGGCCACAACAGCCTCAACATCATACCAACTTCATGCCAGGACCCTCCTTGTACCCTTGAAATATGGGTATATGGTCCCTATTTAGGGTATACAGAGGGTAGAAGGAGGGTCTAAGCGCACAGGTCAGCGCACAGCCTTTTAGATGCGTAACCCTGTAAACACACCATCCCATCTCGCGCATCCTGAATTCCTGGACTCCCAAAGCTTAGGATGACAAACCCTAGGGCCCTAGGGCCTAAGGGGTTATATAAGGGATTATATTGAAATTATAGAGGGGGGTTTACATGGGGGTTATGTAGGGATGATGGAAAAGAAAATGGAAACTATTATTTAGCTGCCTCATCACCAGCAAGCCCATGAAGCCTTGCATGGGCCCCTTCCCTAAACCCCCCAAGCAAGGCCCGCTCTGCCGCGCTCCTCGCAAGATCCAGATTGTACCTTACCCATGAAGATAGAGCAGCATGAGAAATGTCCTGGAATTTAACACAATCATGTTGTGAAAAATGGCAAGCATTGGAACTCTGGAATGTTTTGGGACATAGGAAAAGCAGTAACAAAATTGGAGTGCCAAACCTGGAGGTCAAAAGATCGGAAACATGTGCAACCTAGAAAAGCATGAACGACTAGGCGCAATTTGAGAAACTAGGAAAACAATAGGACAAAATCAGTGTAAAAAGAACATTTGAGAAAATGAAGGAAAACGAGTTTAAACAGGAGCTATTTCTTTTTTTTTCCCAGGTTTTGCATGTTTTTCAGCAATGTCGCTGTTTTCCCAGTTTTTCCGGTTTTCCTGAATTTTCCCAGTTTTCCCAATCTTTAGAGGAATCGCAGAGAATAGTATGTCAAAAAGTAAAAAACAAAATTGGCAGAATCATTGGTTTGATTTTTCCTTTTTACATTGTTCAAATTGTCCTGATCTTTCAATTTTCCGAGTTTGTTTCGTCTTTGATTTTGTTTTTCCAAGTTTCCATGTTTTCTTGTGCGTCAAATTTACATTTCCTAGCATTTTGTGTTCTCTTCCATTTCCCGATCCCATTTGTTGTGCCATTCTACGTTAGTTCTTTTGCATGTAAACTATGCTGACGTTTCCAAATGCAAGCACGTCTTAACTCAAGCAGCAGCAGCAGCAGCAGCAGCAGCAGCAGCAGCAGCAGAAACAACAGGGATTGCAAAACCTAAACCCTAAACCCTAAATCCAAAACCCTAAACCCTTAACCCTAAACCATCATATTCTCAGCCTGGTGCTAGTAGAAGAGTGCTAACACCAAGAATAAGATCAGTCACTCCGATCTCAAAAGCAGTAATGACAAGGATGCTGGCCCTTGTGAAGCTACCTTGCTAGTGCCCAACGTCTATGTCCATTGCATCTAGCTCCCATATTCCCCAAATATGAAACATTTCATACTGCCCCGGGCTAAGTCTTTACGGTGACAGCTAAGCGTGAGATTGATAAGGGTTGAGTACTGGGGGGAGGAACACCCCTGTTGCATGCGAATCGCAATCATGCCGTCCTGCCATAGAACAGGAACATTGAGCAAAAATACAGTTGCAGGTCGAACGAAAGAGCGGCCCAATGGTGGCCAAGCCTCTTTGCCGCATCGGCGTCTATGAATCATTGTGCTGTAAGGGGGTGTTTTGCACCAGGAGTGTGGGGGTCGGTAGGCAAGCGTTTCCCTGTATTGCTATTGTTATCATTGCGATTATTAATATGACTGCTAGTCTTACCCAGTACTTTCCAGGCTCACTGGTTTGGAGATGACGGGCAAGTTCATGCATGAAGAGACTGTTTCCGCAAAGCCCACAGGCAACAAAACAGAAGACATGCCATGCTTGAACATGGTAGACACCCAAAACAGCGGGACCCCCAAAAGGGTACCCCAAATTTTGGGAAACTACCGCATGAGATGAAAAGCACCTGAATCATTCGGCGCCAGAGCGTCGGTGATTCCGATTTCTACGCAGTTCGCGCCACTCCTCTTCCGACTGCTACTAATTCCTTACCACTGCTGCTTGTACACCTACCACTATAAGGCTGCTGCTGTTGTTTGCCTTTCCTTTTCCGAGGTGTGGCGAGCAGTTGGCACAGATATCGTGGTCCCATGCCAAGGAGTGGGACTCTGGGCTACTGTAAGGGTACTATGTAGTACTATGTAGGCCTAACCCCTGAGTCGTTCAAAAGCCCGTATCTAAAACTTAAATGCATGAGTTTTTGAAATTGCCACAAATGATGCACGCGAAAGAAGCTCGAAAGGATTCGCGAACGGGGTAGCTGTGGTCCAACTCATCCCTCTCAATGATGGCACCCCCAAATGCATGATATTGTTGTTGGCCCCTATACCATTGAATGAGCTATGATGTCAGGCCCTAAGTCCTAAACGCTCAATCAGTGTTGGGCAAAGATCGGAGAGCCAAGAGTGCTTGGATGCTGTGGATGATAATGGGGTTTCCCAAAATTGGGCGTACCTTCAAAGGGGTGTATGGGGATTATGTAAGAGGTATATAGAATTCGACTGTATTATACCAAAATTAGGGGTACCTTTCTTGGGGTCCCTCTAATAAGGATTATAGTATTTGGGGTCGATATTGAGTTCACCCTAGTTATGGACACTACCAAATATTCTTCTTTGGTTTTATAAGCTGACGGTCTACTTCACCACCAAACCTGACAGGAAGATGCCTTGAACGCTGAATTTTGCGTTGCAAAGGGCTAGGGCTATCAAGAGACGCTATTCTCTTAGTCCTCCATTCCGAATCACTTGCTGAGATAAGTTTGCTCCTTTGTTTGTCAGTTAATAATCAAAGTGGCTCTATCCCAGCATTGCTGCGAGGAACTGGTGCCCCAGCTGCGTCTCCTGGGCTTGCTGGGGAGCAACATTACGGCCTTGGCATAGCCTGACGTTTGGAATAAGAACATGAAGCATATGAGCGCTCTTGGTTGAAGTGGCACTAGAATTCCCTGCTTTCCATTGCATTCATAGTCAACAACACCGGCAGCTCAATGCGCGATTGAAGGTTTGGAAAGTTTGAGTGGCTGCTATCTTCAATGTTTGTTACTTACAGCCGCGTCAGCAGTCCAGCGCTCGATAGCCGGATGCCTTCGATTCTAAGATGATCTTGTGAGCAAAAGGTCACCATCGATATTTTCTCAACCATTGCGGTTCCGCGCCACATGCGTATGTCACGGTATATCGTGAGTGTTCTAAGGGTACGCAGAGATGTCACGCAGGCTTCGAACGCACTAGGGCATACGAGGGCTTCCCAAAACTACGGGCCTTTTTGGGGGTCCGTGTAATGGGGGATCATAGCATTTGGGTCGAAAGTGGAGTCCCCGCATTTAGGGGAACTACCACATTCAAATTAGCATTGCCACCAAGATTCAAGTAGTAATAGTGGTAACAATAGCAATGATTAATGGTGAAGATGATGATTCTTTGTGCCAAGTTTCACTTCCTGCAGTGAGGAGACCTGGCTTGCAGAAGGCGTTAAAAAAGAACGTCCTGCTATGACCTCTGCTTTCAAGTGGGGGTCTCCCAGCATGAGCGGTACCTTTCCGGGGGTCCACCCAGAAGAAGGAGTACAGAGTTTTGAGGTCTATATCGGGGTTCCCCGCCCCTTTCTATGGAAACTACCAAGTTTCAGTCAGTGCTTGCTTTGAGGGGGCAACATGTCCAGTCATGATGCCCGTGTTTGTCTAAGATTCTCTTTAACTTACGTCCTGAGGCTTGACAAGCACTTGAAGGTTTCACCAAGAAGTTGTCACCAATGCCGCTGTTAAGCTGATGTCCTTCCGCCCAAGCATTGCCCACGCAACGAGAGAGACTATAAGCGCGTGCCTTTTCTCTTTCTTCTTCTCATGCTGTTCTGGAAACTCATTTGTCTTGTTTTGAAGGTCTTGTTTGTTGAAATGCTCTGCGCATGGGCGCTTTTAAGTTGACACCGCATATTCGGTTAGTTGTGAACTTATATGCAGAAGCCAAACCCCAAACAAGGACTTAGACTTAACCTGGCCTTTCTGTACCAAGTTCTTGTAAACAGCATGAAAGTCAAGCACCACGTAAAGGAGGATGGGCAGCTAGCAACGGAGGTTTTTCTCCTAGGCCCTGCCCCATGCATTCCCCGCTGGCACAGTTATCACCCACACACGCCTGTCAGTCTGCAGCTGGGAGCGCGCTCTAGTCATGGGCCCCAGATCAAAGGTAATTATAATCTAGACCCTCAATGTTGGGCTTACGCTACTTCCCATCTAGCCTGGTAGCGGAAAACTACAACACTACACTTCCGCTGACCAAAGCACAGAAGCAGCTGTAAGGTTAGACGAAATCATCGACTACGGTGACGGCCTCGGACCGTAAGTCTTAAACTGTGTCCTCCCAGGGGTCTTTCTTTAGGCCTTAGAAACGAATATCTGTTGATCAGGCTTATGGCCATCAATGCTCTTGTCCTTCGGTGCCGGGCCCATTCAAAAGGTTTTGGGTTTTGATTGAGGTACAGGAAGTCCGTTCTCCTACAGGCTTCTCCTTCTATAGGTTTGGCACCCGGGCTCTCAACTCCTGGGCCTCAGGCTTATCTGGCAAATGCATCGAGATTATTGATCGCGGTCCGGCCCAGGCTATCCACAGATCCTTGAGGTGGATGTGCTGAAAAAGTACATTACGCAGGACAGCCACTGCCACACTCTTTCAAGAGCCATTGTTTTGTTCGTTTCGGCTGCCAGCAGTAGTAGCGGCAGCGGCAGCAACAAAAGCAGGAGTGGTAGCGGCAGCAGTAGAAGCGGCAGTAGGAGTGGTAGCAGCAGCAGCAGCAGCAGCAGCAGCAGGTGGCGGCGGCGGCGGCGGCGGCGGTGGATGTGGTAACTTGGGTTTCAGGTATGGGTGTGCGGCAGAAAGAAGGAGGGCCCAGCTATCGAATCTGTAATTTCAAGCGTTGGACCTTTCTGATTTGCTGGCTTGAGATTTAATTACCAAGAGCTCAAAGCATCGGAGGTAGACAGTTCCAAGTTGCAACTGAACCGTAAGCCTCAAACAACCGGCGTGGAATTTCAGGTTCGTTGCAAACGTCCTCGCATGCAGCGGTGACACTTCCCACTAGCGGAACCCCCAACTGCCCCCGCATGCCAGCTCTGATTATGAGCTTTACACTGTGAGCATAGCCTGATTCTGCTGACACTTCTACTCCAATGATAGACGTCCGAAGTTTTCGAAGCCCTTCGAGCCTGGGCCATGCTCAGCCTCAAAACCTGACACCCTAAATGCAAGCATCCTTAACCTTAGGTTAATCCACCAAAGCAGCGAACTTTACAGCTCTCCTTGCAAACTCTAATGGTGACGCGTGCCACGCATCAGGGGGGCACCAACAAAGCCCTGGACCTCAATGACCAGGACTGTTGAATGTCACGGGACATAACATGAGCTATAGTCTAAACTCCTTAAAGGGGGCTATATAGGGATTTATATAGGGGATTACTATAGGGGATATTAAGGGGGATACTAGGAGTTTAGACTATGGCTCACATGGTGGGTTGTAGGGAGCACAGTTTAGTTTTTGGAGGGATACTGCTCAATAAGGGCTCTGCTGCACGGCTGGGATTTGAGAAGTGTTGGGTCCAACCAATGTCTTCTTTTTTCGAGCTGTCCAGCGCTTGTCCTGTGGATCCCAGGGCCATGGGCCCCAAGAGATTTGCACATGTAACTGTCCCATCAGGTGTTTGACAGCTTGTGTCGTCCATCTCTGAAGCCAAACATGTAGTGGCCCAAAGCTACTGGCAAGTAGTTCCTGACAAAGTCAGGCCCTGCTGCCGGCCCTGATGCTATCGGTCCCCCTTCCGAACACGTTGCTGAGTACTAAGGGGTTAGGGGGTTTGGGGGTTTAGCGGGTTTGGGGGTAAGGGTTTAGGTTTAGGGTCCTAGGGTTAGCCCGAAGCCTTGCCAGACCCCAACACTCCAACAACTAGCAGCAAGACAAACACGGCTCGACAGGAGCAGCTGAAAAAGATTACCGTGCAGGCTGCCTTGCTAAACCCGGATCTCCAGCTACCTGAACAGTGTCTTGTTGGGTTGTACCGCATTAGGTTTTTTAGGGTATAGAAAACATGGGATCAAGAACCCACTAGGACCAGGAAAATGTCTGGGGTCCTTGCGTGCATGTACCGAAGTTTCTCACTACTTGTAGGACTTGAGAATAATCACTGCAGCAAGGCCTTGATCCAATTCACCGGACAAAGGGGGGGTGGGGGGTGGATCAGCTGACGCGGATTAAGAAGGCTTATGGAAGTAACAAGCATCATGTCCGGCTTCATGGAATGCATTGACAGCTGTCTATCAAAGCCTGCAGGCGAGCTTCTTGGGAAAGGGTAGCTACGATAGCATGTTTTTGCGACTGTTGCCGGGCACAGCTAGGAAAGCAACGAGTGCTTGGCTGCATGAAGCGCGCATGTAGGTTTAAGATGGCAGAGCCATGAGAGGATCAAATGTAATTCCATGTACGTAGTAAAGACCGCATTGAAGGCAACATGCAAAAAAGATTGAGACAAACACCCAAAACCATGCAGATATTCCTCAATCTCAATGCATGGACACTTGTTTCCCCTCCTTCCCCCTTGTGCTGAACCAGCGTTGTACCTTGCTGAACCGAAGGCCACGGGCGTGTGCTCTTGGCGGGCCGAGGGGATCAAGCACAAGAAGAATGAGGTTAGCACGGCCTTGGCGCACACGGGTTGGAACTTTGTTTAGGGTTTATGGTACGTTCTCAGGGCTTCTTCGAAGCCTTTGCGGCTCGCGCAGTTGTGTACCTAGACCTTCCATCCACCCTCCATATACCCTAAATGAGGGACCATATACCCCCATTTGAGGGTACAGGGACGGTGCTGGTAGGTGTGTATTGAACGCAGTCTCGGATTGTTTGCCTTGAGGGGAATCCTGGCTTTTCATGGTCTTTACGCATGTCTTCTGTTTGCTTGAATCCGCAGGTCAAGTTTGCAGAGCTTTCAAACGATCCTTCCGTAGTCATATCTTTTGAACCAGCAAGACCCTAAGCCAGAGAATCCTGGCTCAGTGCTGCAAGAGGGGAAGAACAGGGAAGGGGAGCAGAACACAAGGTCCAAGATTGGCTGTTGCAGCCTTCCTGCCGTTGTGATGATACACGACAGAATTAACGCTCGCATTTTTACCGAGAAACGGGCCTTCGAAGAGCAGCGTCTTTCTTTTGAACAGCGCTAGCTTCCCAGATGCTCCCCGCATCGGGTCCCTGGTATGGCATGACCTTCGCCCTGCGACTCCGATGCGTTCTTCTTCCATTCGCTCACAGTGCGCTGGGGCTGTTCAATTCGATTGTATGACGTCTCACTGTAGGGCTGTTAGATTCTGAGGCGTCTATGTTCTCCTTGCTTGCCCTGCATTATGCATTGCCCAACACCAGAGTTCGCCCACAGTGCCCAACCCCTCGTCCTAGTCCCTCTAGTGCTCCACTGCAAAGAACTTCCTGCAGTGCGCTGGGTATGGGCACGGAAATGTTCTGGAACTGCCTGTAAAACAAAATCGAGCACGCCTCAATCAAATCTCCGCAAGCCAACATTACGGTGGAGATGCTCGAGGTGAATTATGTACCCGAGAGCGAGGGTTACATTGTGCCTCAGCATAAGCTGCTGGAAGCGACCCCCGGCTTGCAGAGATCAATAACACCAAAGACTGACAATAACTTTTGGCAGTCCCGGATCGCTGTGCAATACAGCGTCCACTTATGTATGTCTCAAACTCACAACTTGAGAAGCTAAGCATCATCGAAGCGGCGAATGTTGCAGCTGCATCATCATCATCATCATCATCATCATCAGCATCATCAGCATCATCACGAGGAGGAGGCGGAGCAGCAGCATTGTCATCCTCATGATCATCCTCCTCCTCACCATCACCAGCAGAGTCATCGCTACTGTCTTCATGGCAGCTGCGGCGGTAAGCCTAGGGATGACAAGGAATGCAGAAAGCTTTTTCCCATTATCCACACAGAACCCTAGGTTCACTGTATATTATGTGCAGGTATTTCCCGTTTGCGTACTTGAGCCCATTGTGCAGGTGTTCATAGATGTCATCGAGAAGGCAAGCTGAGCGTAGCTTGTTGCCTAAGGATCCAGGTATCCATATGGCCATATGGGGCTTTCCCAAGATGGAGCTTTCCCAAATGAGAGGTTACCTCTTTGGGGGTCCCCTATAACAAGGATTGTAATATTTATGGTCAATGTTGGGGTCCCCTTATTTAGGGAGACTACTACACAGGTTTCACTTGGTTTCCTACATAGATAGGTATTTGGTTTCCTACATAGATAGGTATTTTGGGGCCCGAAAAAATACGCGTGCTATATATTAGGCATCTGGACCCTAAACCTCATAAACCCTAAACCCTAAGCCCTAATTCCCAACCCTTAGTATTCCAAGCATTAACCAAGTTGAGCCCTTGCAGTTGGTGCTCGCCTTCGGTTGTTACATGGGCTATAGCCTCAACTCCTCAAAAGGCGGGTTGTACGGGGGACTACTGTATCAGTCATTATTGGGGATACTAGGAGTCTAGACTAAAGTTCACCTGGGTTGTAGTGGCGCCAGGTGGGCACCGCGGGTTTCTACGGCACTTGCCGCAGGAGGGTCAACGCTTTCGGTGGTTGGAAGTTGATCACGTAATGCAGAGTAAGGCCGGAAGTAGGTCAGTGGACACTGCATGCCTTCCGGCCTGACAATGTGCACTCGCCACAGTCTTCTTTTCACGGTCTGGCGCGCAGTTTGCTGCAAATCAGTGCATTGCTTGCCTTCCTGCACTGACTGCTGAATCTTGAGTGGTGCTATGGAAGTTGATGTGACAGGGAGTAACATTTCACGTTTCGCAGCACGTCTTGCAAGGGCTCTGAAATCAACAGCTAATCATTCGGACCCAGCCTGGCATACATAATGCCTGTAAACCCCTATAGAGACCGGTTTCCATGTCAGCTCCCTTGTTCTTTTCCATTGGATTCTCCAGTATTGCTAATCTTGGGCCCCCCATAAACCCGAAACCCCAAGCCTGAATGATACAGCACTTCATGTGATTTTCTTCTATTGCTGCTTTTAATTAATTAGTGAGGCCCTTGCATTACACCTGTAGAATCCCTCTAGACGCCTATATCATCCCTAGCTTACCCTAGATAATACTCCCTATGAAGCCCCAATATATCCCTAAACCCTTAATGCCTAAATATCCCTGTATGCTCTTACCCTGAACCCGAAGCCTAAATCCTAAACCAGCCTAAATGCTAAAAAGCCCCATGCCCTAAAACCTTGAAACCTTAAGTCCTAAAACCCTAAACCCTTAAGTCCTAAAACCCTAAATCCTAAAACCCTAAATCCTAAAACCATAAATCCCAAACCCCCAAACTCCGAACCCTAAACTTTAAACCAAGTATCAGGTGAACATCCTCGTCTCGACAAAGCGCGAGCGTTTAAGAGCAGATGCCTGGGCCTCGGGGAGTCCTTCACGTTTCGGTTAGGGTTCAGGGTTTAGGGTTCAGGGTTGGGGATTTTGATTTACGGTTCAGGGTTCAGGGTTGAGGGTGTGGGGTTTAGGGTTCAGGGTTCGGGGTTTAGGGTTCAAGGTTTAGGGTTTAGGTTTCGGGGTTTAGGGTTCAGGATTTAGGGTGTAGGGTTCCGGGTTTAGACTTCAGGGTGTAGAGTGTAGGGTTCACGGTGTAAGCCTAGGGTCTGGTAGTTTCCACGGAAAGGGGGATCCAATATGGACACCAAAAGACCATACTCCTGATATCTCCTGATTATGTGGACCCCGCGCGAAAAAGGGGCCCTTAATTCTTGGAACCCCCCATATGCGATGACGTATTGGATGAAGGTTTAAATTCGTTGACAGCTACTGGCTTCTACAGATATGTCCATCTCCAGGTGGTCCTAATATTTATCCCTCTGTCATCTTAGAGTTTTACAGTCGTTTCGCTCTTGGTTGCTGAAGGCTTTGCCTGAGCCTTCGCCCTTCAAGCGGTTCGCGGCAGACTCTGATGTGTGGCGGTGTTTCCTGCCGCAGACAGTGCGGAGAAGCACGGCCTTCTTGAGCGAAGCTATAACACAAGCCCATGCCCATTCTCGACATGCTGTGCACTGGCTAAGAGAAAGAAGATCAACAGGTGGGATATTGGCGATGAAAGAAATCACAACATGACCGGTTCCGTTCAACAGAGGCAGACATGACCAGTGCCACCTGCCACCCTCAATCACTGGCAGGCATCATAACCTTAAGTATCAACAGCAGCGAAATCTGTCTCAGGACTTGGGGCAGATTTCAGCTCTGGCGGCAGGGCTCGGTAAGGGTGGTTGCGGAAGACTACGATACATACCACTCAATTATTCTTACTGCAACCGCTCCTCCTTTCATCCTGTTCGTTTGGGTGCGCTGCTGGGTAGGCGGCCCAGTTGCAGATGAATGTCACAGAAGAAGTGTGCTCATGTGCCACGTCTTGTTTGCGAATCCTGTTTGTTTCGAGGGCAGCTTGATATGACGCTTGAGATGTCAGACCCCAGAAGCGTGACTTGGTGCGCCAGTTGGGCCTTCGTGTTGTCATGATTTGTGGCCAGGAAAACTAGTATAGCGACAAATGCCACTACATTTCTGACAAACAAGTCGCGACTGACTCGTAGCTTAATCAATGGGCTTTGACATTGAAGAGAACTTTTGACAAACCAAGCGCGAGCCAACATGACCTTCAGACCATAAGCAGGCAGCTCCGCAACAGTTGTTCAGCCCTGGTGTTAATGCTGGGGCGGCAGTACTGCAAAGCTGTGGCAGAGCATCATCTGGATCCCTGATCTCGGCACGTCTCCTCTGACAAATACAGTGCAAGCTGTTGCTCATCAGTGAACGCACACAGCCGTAAGAGCATCAGTACATGTAGCAATATTGTTGCTTGACATGTGTGGATGGCGTTACCCATTCACTTTAAGGTGTCTGGCGAGATCCTCGTAAACTGCAAGTTCAAGCCCCAGCTTGCAGCGCGTGTAGAGGCAAGTTACCAGTAAGCAATCGCAATACTAGTACCTGGGCCCCAAAAGTAGGTACAATAATAGCCCAAAACTCATAATAATAGCCATAAAGGCCATTATTTTACCTACTTTTGGGGTTCAGGTAGTAGCAATGAGATCAGTAACGCCAATCATAATTTGGTTAATGGGCTCGGTCTTGTGGCACAGAGTTCTCTTTGGGGATGAGTTGTATGCCCCCACTCTATAACAGACGGATATCATCTATAGTACATTTATAATATATAGCCCGTAATATGATCCCTAATATAGACTGTTACAGGGTAGGGCCAGTACCTAAATGCTAGCCGCAGTGTTTGGCTTAACCATTTGTGATGCTGTGTTTTGGCTGTCGTGCGGGAAGGTTCATTTTTTCTTAAGGTTCATTTTTTCTTAAGGTCTTTTTTCCACCGCTTGAACATGAGTTTGCGCTGTGATTGCCTGCTGGGCGGGGAGCGTCACCAAGGACTCTCAGGGCTCTGCTGAATGCATTCCAGCCCACATGCGAACGTTGTAACATTCATTACCCGTATTACTCTGATTGGTCAGATGCTTTCTGAAACTTTCGTTGACAAGTCCACAAGGGCCTCCCTCATGCTGGCGGGAGGACCTAATCCAAGCCATAAACGTCGTCATTTTGGGATCGAGGCTGTCGGGCATGCCAGAATGCAAATTCGGGATGAACGACAAGCTGGTGATGCTGCAGCCCCAGAATCTTACTGGAGGTTAGTAGGCAACAGGGGAATAATGTACGATATACGGATGATGTAGGGATTGTTTTTTATTCCCTACTAGTCACCACTGAGGAATGGGGCGCTCAGGGTTCTGGCATGTACCAGACCATCCAAGATAAGCCACTAGTTCCCTAACAGTCAAGTATAATTGGGTCTTAGGCCCTAAAAGCTAAAATCTCAATGCTTTGGGTACCTAAAGCCATCCTGTTTGTGTACTTGGACTCTCAGGGGTTGTTGTGCAAAGTCTTGTGTGTAAAGTCTTGCTTTTCCTGTAATTGTTGTGTCGGACAAGCTGCCATCTACGAGCACCGCAAGCCCCGGGCTATAGGCAATTTTCCACATCAGTTGTCCATGATGTTCCACTTTGACTGGGAATCCCTGTATTTGGAAGATGTACTTGGGCACCTGCCTCTTCCCACCCCTGGGCGGGGCAAAGTGGCTGAACAGCCGTCTAGTGCTTGCAAGAACTGCCACATGTGCCTTCATTCCTCAACAGAATAACTGCGATAGTATGATTACTGTGACTGTCACATTGAGTCTCTACATTGCTTTTGTGATGATTTAGCCTGATTCTTCGTGCTACCGCTAGCAGGCCAACAGAAGATCTTCCCGGAGACCCTTGACCCGCCTCAAACAGGCATCGTCATGACGCATCTTCGCACCACGGTTGGTTTTACAGTTCAAGGTCTGCCGACGCTAGAGCTCGGTCTTCAGACAAGGGCATCGCGCTAGATGACTACGGGCACGAGGCTCAGATGCCTCAGCTGGCTGCATAGCAGCAGTTCACTCTGACGATGCACGTCATCAATCCTCGGTTTGGTAGGTGACAGGGGTCACTTTTCATTGTGGACGTGTTGCATGTCAAGTTTGAGTCCTGGGTCCGTAGACCAGGCCTTTGGCTAGTGTTCAGGCAGCATCCTCAGTGTAGGAAAGCAACAACCTGGTCATGTGGGCGTCTAAGACTATCCTGGTCTTTTCTAGCGGGCTACCCACGACGTATTTCAAATAGCTACCAAGCGGGGAATCGCACGCGGAAGGTGTAGGATTAGAATCCAACTTTGCGCTGTGTTTTGGTCTCTGCGGGATAGGGCCAATACCACTGGGTCCAATGGCTTCCATGTAGGCCTTTACGCTACAAGCATGCTCATGTCGTCAGACTTCTTACAGGTCATGTGGCGTAGCAGATTGACAAGTCGGATGTTGTAACACTGCTGTCGAACACCACATGATTTAGCGTGCCTTCCTTCGCAATGCCTATCACCATGCGACTGAGACAGGCCTGTTGCACTAAGAAGAGCCAGCGCACCTCCGTCCCGAAAAACCGCGACAGCCTCGTACGGGTAAAGCCACACAGACCCAGATACTTTCCACTGGAGTAGTCGCCTTGCTGACATCTCACTTGCACTACTTCAAGTCAGGTTCCATCAGTGTGTCCGCCTTGGAAAGTTCGACGTTGATAGGGAAATCACGTGCCTCGGCTTCTTGTGGGAGTATGGGAGTAAGGTCTTCAGCTGGAGGCTTCGGGGCTTGGGTGTGCAATGATATCGAAAGTCTTGAACCACACTCATGATTCTTCAGTTTATGCTTCCAGGGTTGATTTAGGCTGGTGACATCAACTCCGGAACGGAATCTGGGGCAGACACATCATCACGACAACTGCTGAGGTCTCAAAATCCAGGCCTCCTTCATGAAGACAACTTTATGGTTGAGGGCCTCGAACTTAGGATGGATGCTTGTGACAGTATCAACCATTTCTAAGGCCATGGGTAAGAAGTACGGCACCATGCACAAGCAAGGTCTAGGCTCGCCTTGAGATCCATACCTGCTCCTAAAGGTATGATTGCGCTTCAGGGGTTCTCTCTGACAAGCGCAATGCCTTCTAAGAACTGGAGCTCCAAGCTACCAGGACCCTCCTTGTGGCCTTAAACAGGGGTATATGATGCTTAATTCAGCGTTAGATCTAGGGTGTGTAAAGGGTAGATGAAGGGTCTAGGCAGCAATTCCTTTCTAGGCTGCAAATCTTAGGATCCGTCTTGCAATCTCGATCGCGGGAGGCGGATAATCGGGCAGTAGGAGCTGAATCTTTCACTCAAGACTAAAGGGCGCCTGATGGGACCGTCTGTCACGGCTTCGTGACCCCTATGCGTTCTCCATGCCCCCGCTGCTTGCGACGACTGCTATCACAGCTTAGCCAGACAAGTCTAATTCCATTCGTGCATTGGCTGCCCAATGAAGACGACAGTACTCACAGCATAGCATGTAGCGACAGCTGGTTCCGATGCATATACTACTGCTCACTGTCGTGGCGTGTATCTTCCTTATGCTCCGCCCTGATTGCCTTACCAATGCAATTGGGAAAGATAACCAGCAAAACTTCCTATGCGGTCACAGGGTACGTCTGAACTAGATGCTCAAAGCAAGATTGCGGCAAACCGAAGCTTTCCAGGCCTGAGTCGGCAAGCTGCAGCACTGTCCCTCAACCTCCCTACCCGCAGCAATCTTCGAGGTCTTTCTTTCTCTCTTGCACTGGCAGGAAGTACAGAATGTGCAACCAGAAGCTCTACTGCACTCGAGCTATAAGCCCGTGAGCCGGAATGAAAAGCCAACCCCAGCTGACCAAGTGTTCGTAAGCCACAGGTTCATCCCTCCGGATGAGCAGTTCCAGCTAATGACGCCTGATGCCTGGGTGTTTGCAAGACTTCCGTGGAACGGTAGTTGGGGAACGCCATCATCAGTACCATCAAACTCTCCCCATCATCAACATCCTCATCATCGTCGTTCTGATCTCTTACCCATTCTGCTTTGGATTAGACTCGACTGCTAATGCCACCAGTTTGTGTCCCAACAGTTCTTTTGGAGAATTGTTTTGTCGTTTGCAGTCTTGGGGTCCCATCTGAGATTATTGTCATTCTGCTCAGGCTAATTCAAAAAGCTGACACGGATGTTGCTTAAGAAGGATTGCTCTACGCCGTGATGGTCCTCATACATCCCGAATGAGGATCATTTCTTGGAACATTCCATGTTATGAGAATGACCACACCATGTGCTCCGCACTCAAGTTCTGACCATCGAAAATGAATGTTGTTCTATTCTTGGACTTGCGTGTTTGGCGGCGCGTTACGGTTGGCTGCACTGAAAGTTCTTGAGACGTGCCCACACTGCTTCACTGGTTCTAGTCAGCGCCTCATCGCAGGAGGACTGCATTTTCACTACAATCATCCCAAAGCATTGTCAGACCTTTTAGGCAACAGATTATGAAATATCGTTACTTCATTACTATTTTTCTATTACCATTAGCATTGCTACTTTTTGGTTGTTTTCCCCATTCAGTATCCTTACTGTTTTTAGTATTATTATGGATATCATTACTACTATCATGATCAAAGCAAGGCTGAAGCTTCATGGTTCCGAGCTTCTGAGCATGTTTCAACTGACTTGTCAAGCCACCTGGGTTAGGGCTCAGGGTTTAGGATGACCCTAAACCCTAAACGCTAAACCCTAAACCCTAACCTCTGAACCTCTTTTCTTTGATTCCTGCTAGAAGTTCAGTATGGGAGTGCATGGAGCCCATAGTCCCTAAGCCCTGAACCCGAAACTCAAACCCAAACCCTACAAACCCTAAACTCAAACCCTAAACCCTACAAACCCTAAACCCTAAACCCTAAACTCAAACCCTAAACCCTACAAACCCTACAAACCCTAAAGTCAAACCCTAAACCCTACAAACCCTAAACCCTAAACTCAAACCCTCAACCCTGCAAACCCTAAACCCTAAACTCAAACCCTAAACCCTACAAACCCTAAACCCCTCCGCACCATACCGCTAGCATGCTCTGACCTCCATGGCTGCCGGGCCGAGGTATAGAATTACCGAGAACATTGAGAGCCCCTTCAAGCTGATTCCCAATGTCAAGGTGACCGCTGAGTATTACTACAGTAGTATAGTGTTACAGTACTATAGTTTCATGGTATTATAGTATTATAGTATCATAGTATCATAGTGGTATAGTATCATAGTAGTACGGTATTATAGTATGATAGTAGAATAGTGTCTAGTATTCTTATAGAATAATAGTACGTGGTGTCAGCGGTTGTGGCTAGAACCTCCGTTTCTGCATCCCAAGCTATGGCAATGTAGTGTAGTGAATCATAGTGAATCCCCAGCGTGGGGACCTTCAAAGGGACCCGAATCTTGCGGAAACGCCATGTGAGATTCCCGGCAGCTGATAGCCGCTCCTGGCAGTACAGAAGGAGACTCACACCAAGCTAAGAAACGGAGGCTGGGGCCACAGTGCAATCCTACTCTCGTTCATTTGCGTTTAGTGTTTAGTGTAGCCGTCTCAAGCCAGATTTGGAAAGGTAGGCATTCGTTGATTTGGGGCTGTCGTGGGCGGGATCGCGTGCCAGGACACATCTGCGTGTATCGTCAGAAAAGTCTGAAGCATGTACACGCGAGCGCGTTCGGACAAGTGCTTGCTACTTGCGCCTCGGAGATTTTGCAGGCAGGGGTTTGTTTTGAGATGTGTGGGTTCTAGGGCCTTTTCAGGTTGAAGCGTTTCTTGAAACAATGAAATCCTTGTCCTCTGCTTATAACCGTGGCACAAAACAGCAACAACAAGCGTGGTACCAACTTCTTGGGGCACCCAGTTCTGTAGATACTTGTATATAGAAGATGATGGAGTCAAAGTTAGGTACTCCAAAAAAACGGTAGGGCATAGGGTCACTTAAATGGAGCTAATCGAGAATAAGAGAATATGATCCCCATATGATAAATTCCTTCATTCCGGACTCTACCCCCAACATATACCCTATTATAATGTAGTAGATTCCGTTTTTTCTCTCCATTATGCCTATACAACCCCAATATATTCCCTCATTTCCCCAAACGCTAAGCCCCAAACCCCTACCCCTAAACCATCCTAAACCCTTATCCATAAAACCTAAACCCAAAATAGTAGTTTCCATGTTCTTTTCCCTTTTCCTCCAGGTGCTCGGAAGGACTCGGCTAGAGCTCAGCCTTCAAGTCACTGCAATGCCAACCGGCTGCTGAAGGGGAGGTTGTTGCTCTTTCTTTGGGGTTCAGGGTTTTATGGTTTCAGTGTTTTAGGGTTTAGGTTTTAGGGTTGGGCCGAATTTACTGGTGGCTAGTAGGGCACAATGGGAATATCATCCCTATCGTAATATATTCACCTGTTCCCTCCTCACCACCAGTAAGCTAATGATATCGGTTTCCACCTTTCAGAAATACGACATGGAGAAGACGTATCGAAGAATGGTGAGCTATGGTATTTGGGCATTGAGGTCTGTAGGGTTGCAGGGTTCAAGAGTTAAAGTTCAGACATATGGGTCAGTGTGCCAAACAAAGTTGGGGTGTGTTGCGTGACCCAGTGGAATAAGTAAGTCTTCCAATCTGATTGCTGGAGCGCGACGTAAAGAAGCAAACCCTAGATTGCGCCAAAGCTTTCTTGTATCACCTTTGAAGGGTGCCCCGCGGTCTACTCATAACCGCCAAAGTTTTGGGAAACTCCAATATGGGAGTTGCTGAAGGTCATGGTTGCCTTTCGAGGCCCTCATTTGCAGACGCCGCCAGATCACTTTGAACAGAGTACTGCAATTTCATTTGGTTACATTACAATTACAGAAGGGTGCTCTGTGGGGCCTGGAGTCGTGAACATACGTAACAACACGTGTTTTCATGATGTTTAGCATAATAGTTAGGGATTATAGTATATGGTATATCTGCTAATTTGAAATGATTTCCAGTGAAATTAAACCAAAACAAGGACTTTCCTATGAAGAACTATTGACGGCCAATCGTACCTAAAGGACTTCCAAGTTAGGACCGACAATTCCAAGATGCGTAGTCCTGTCACCCCATGCAATCCCTTCAACGCGCATGAAGCCCATCAGAAGGCATTGATAATTTTGAGACATCTGTTTTCTGACCACTACCTAGACCGTCCATCTACCCTCTATCTATCCTAAATTAGGGACCACATACCCTTGTCTAATAAAGAGGATCCTGGTAAAGGTGCCTCTTTGGTTTTCTCAGGTATGACAGAAACATCGAGGCTACAAATGCTCGGAGCTCAGTGGTCGCCCTGATACGAAACCTTTGTTCTTTCATCTTTGCCTGTCAGCACCCTTTCTGTACACGTAGATAGGGGTATAGAGGGTAGACGAAGGGTGTATGTGCCTGATGAAGCATGCGATGAACTGTTTGGCTTTCTTCCTGGTATTGACGGGGCTTGCCCAGGCGGCTGAATCGAAGAACACATCCCTGATGCAGAATGCCTTTACGCGCGTTATTTTCTCGATGTTTCTCTGAAGATATCTGTTGTGAGCAGGGCGGCCCTCAATCTTGCAAGGCAGCTCACCAAGCATCCCATAAGCTTGCATGATTTCACAACCCGACCACAGCTTTGTCATCGGTAGCTCCTGTTGGCATCAATGGCCTTGGCTGGAACACAACATTTGACCACGTTCTTGAGACATAGACCATGAGCTGCAGATAAGCACATAACCGAGAAGTTGGAACTTGCCCCAACAGATGCTCTGAATTTTGAGGCAGGATGAAAACTCCCCCTGCAGCAAGGGCCACGAGGAACCCGAACCCCCAGTTGAGAATCTCAGATCCTCTGCTTGGTTTTCGGATTGCCGTAATGGATGGTAGGGGTTTGACCGCCCTTCGCCACAACCTCCCCTAATGAACCCTTCGCCACAACCTCCCTAATGAAAGACAGCATGACTATTTTATTTTGCTGTCATGCATGGAGCCTTGCAAGACCTCGCGACAGGCTTCCCGTTGCCTCTTTCGTGCCGCCAGCTAAGGTACGCATCGACTTCCCCTGTCCCAAAAACACGGCCAAGGCTCACATACCAAGTCCTGGGCCAGCATCTCAGCCATGGGCCACTTGTCTGCTTCGCTCCAAGGCCTTGCCTGCCAAAGGATAAGGTCCCTCGTGCATGTAATCATTCCTGTGCAGCAACTGTATGGCTTAGTGGGCCCAACGTATGAGGATGTGGGCTACACTTGGGGCTTTGCCATTGCCATGAACTGAAAGCCCCTTCGGATTTCTGAAGACACTGAAGACTGCATACAGCTGCAGAATTCACAATCTGGGGAACCGCTAGAGGGTTATTTGCGCAGCCTTGGGCAAAGGCATGTTACAGGGCCACGTCATGTGCTCTTGTTTCCTCCTTGCCCTGGGTTTCCTGGCTATTGAGCGACTGACGAGAGGAACCGAAGCTTTCCAGATCGAGAGTGGTCCCAAGTAGTGGAAACCGTTCTGATCCATCAGCATACTAGGGTTGCGATGTAATCTGAGACAACATTGCAGATGATGTAGACCCCTGATTGATACACCCCCTCCAGTGATCATAGTAGGGATTCTAATCTTGAGGCCCTTAAACGGAGGGGGTTTGTTAATCATGGGTCTACATTAGTAGTCCTGGCAGGAGCACTCCACAAGAGGGCTGTTGTTATCCTGTATTTACTCCACTCTGCTGCTTTGAGACGTCCTAGCATGACTCAGGCATGGAAAGGCCAGGTACGACGCGAACGAGGCAGGTCAGAACATGGTTTCTCCGCTCCCGATGTTCGACTGAGGAGAGTGACAGGAGGCGCTACTCAACAAGGCATTTCAGTAGGTCAGGCCGTCATAGTACTGTAAAAACTGATCCCTATGATGCATGCGCACTGTGTCCAGCTTTGTTGGAAGCAGCGAGTGGAGCCCCAATTGCCACGAGCCTCCAGGGGTAGCCAAAACCCAAGACCTTCAAATACCTCGGAACCACGAGCAGGGCGCCGTAGTATGGCGCATACGACGGTTCCCGGGCAGACATGAATACAACCTCCTGGCAGAGGCGCGGCCGGTAGTGAAGCTTGCGAATACAGATCCGCCTATTCGCGGAGCAGATCTTTAGAAGGGGACTCCTGGCTACTTCCAGACGTCACGGGAGTTGAGTTCTAGAAAAGGAGGTCCAAGTTCACTACATTCCATATCAAAGGAACTTGTATAAGAGTGTCGAGCGGTCTTGCAATCATCATAAGGTTCCCCAGCAGGGGCTGTTCTGAGGATTGTCTCTCGTCCTTGTGCTGTCTATGCACACAACAAGCATAGTTGCGCACGAGCTTTCCTTCCACCAGCAGCAGTGTAACTGGCTTCAAGATTGGATTCTAGATTTGCTTGCCTTTTGGGCCTTAGGCAGAAGGCAGCAGCCTCCATTCTGTTGCAGAAGGTTACAGGGTGGGAGAACCTCTCTAAACTCTAAACCCCAAACCCAAACCTTAAATAGTACTTTCCAGTTTCTTTTCCATTATCCCAATATAACCCCAATATAAATCCTTGCTGTCGAAGGTTGAGCTAGCGTCCATGGTCTCGGAGAAGCAGTGGGTGCGCCACAGCTTGCCCCCTTGCCTGGGTGGCTGTTAAGGAATTTAAGGTAAGTTACCATAATGGGTGTACAGGGTTTAGGCTTAAGTTACCATAATGGGTATATATAGTAACTAATAGGGGTTTCCCCAACATAGTAACTTAAACAAGTTCCTTAACGGCAACCGGTTTCGCACGGGAATACAATGCAACTACCTGGATGATGGCGAAGTTTTGTTCCTCAAGGAACCTGTCATTAATGTAACACCAACCGCCATTCTGAACTTGTTGGGGGCTTGTACTATTACGCATCAGTTCCCATTCCGTGGTACCTTTGGCTGTGGGATTGATATGGTTCCCGAACCAAAGGCCAGAACCCATTCCGGTGCAGTTCCGATGTGAGAAGTAAACCAAGATGAGGTTGTGGCATGATGGGTACGCCCGTTGATGCTGTGTCGGCCGTATATCGGCCGCCTTGAAGAAGACGGGTTAGATGTCACTGAAGTTCCTTTCTAGCATGTGCTGCAATGTCGGTAATGTTCGGCTTAGAACTATTTGTATGTTCATACAATTGTTTGTCTATAGGCTGTAAACACAGACATGCATAGCAACTTCAAGGACCTTCCCAGCCTTGCGTGTGGCAGATTGCTGCTGCACAGACCTGGACCTGCTTCGTAGATTGTAGACTCCTGCAGCAGACATGTTGCTGTTCCTATTAGGTACTATAACTTGTTTCACTGTGATTATTAGTAACATGACGATCATCACTTTTATTATGGTTCTTCTAGCTCTCTGGGATGAAGATGAGTGAAAACCTTGAGGAGAAGTGAGATGCCTGCGCTGCCCGGGTTATTGTGGCTTGTCGAGCACGGCTGCCAGCGCCAAGAGTAGATGACAACCCTGCCCAATATTGTGAGGAGAGGCCACGCGCAATCATGATGCCCCCACCGCTGCCTAGAACAAGACTTCACTATTGGATTGCAACAGCCAGGGCATGCTAAAGCAGTATCATCTTAAACAGCAACAAACCGCAATCGCCAGCGGTACAAGCCCTACAGCAAAACTTGGGCCCAAGCAAAGGAATCAAAACTACACTCACCTGGTAAGTCGGATCACCTGACAAATCGGCGCGGGTCCGGCTTTTAGTGTTTAAGACATGGTCAACTACGACAAGAACATCCAAGGTGCAAAGAGCTGATGGATTAGGGGACCGGGACTTCGGTTGATTGTGGAGACTGTTCAGGGCCCTGTTTGGAGTATGAATTATAACTTCAGCACTTCTTTCCTTTGGCCTTGCAATACCCTGCTTGCTTTGCGTTTTGTCGAACGTTGTCTAGATCACTGATGGCTCAGGTTGATGTGTGCGTATCAGGCACTTGGCTAGATTGTTGGCACAGCGACATTGACTGAATTCTTTCTGCCGATGGGCTGCTGCTGTTCAGGGCATGGCCTCTTCTATTGCTAGCACCGAGCCTAGTTAGGACAAGCACCATCGCCTAAGCGACAACCATCCCATAAGCTCATCCATACGAGACAAAAAGATACACAAAGTTGGCTTTGCACTTGTCGGCCACAGTAGGCTTCTGCTCTACGCCCTCATGCGTTGATCGATCCCCCATATCTGGAGCCTACTTGTCTCACGCTGCGCCGCTACTGTTAAGTGACGCAAGGTCGACTCCTACCGAGTTTTAAGCTGTAGTTAATGGGGGCAGATATGATCGAAAACGATCTGACGTCGTCTGCCGCTGTAAGTGTTATGACGAAAATGAGAGTGTAGTTCTATCCTGACTCAGGCTTCAAGCGCCAAGCTTCCGACCCAAGTCAGCCTTTTGAGAGCCCGCCCCACAACTAGAGTCTGCCCACTGCAGCCCGGCTCAACTGTATGAAAACCTACATAACTTTACACAAACCCCGTCTGACCCCTACATATAATATTCATATGTATATGTATGTACTATAATATCGTATTATATATATATGTATATATACACCAGCATTGCTGGGGAGGTGCAAAGCGGGAGGCAGCCCGACAAGCCCACGAGGCAAGCCGGGATGCCCATGGGCTTGCTGTTTGTTCACCTTACGTACTTGTTTATGCATGTATATGGGCTATACAGGGTTATATAGGTATACATATATGGTTATATAGGGTTATAGAGTGTTATATCGGGTATATAAGGATATCTAGGCATCTAGGGTATCTAGTTACCACGGAAAAGAAAATTGAAGGTAGATTGAAGTGTTTAAGCAAGATTGTATAGGCTCAGTAAGGCAAGCTGGGTGGTCGTCTAGCTTTCGTGCTGTGGAGCTCTTAAGCCGTGTTTGGGCGGGGATTTTTGGGGAAGGTAGTGAGAGATGTGGCAAAGTTGTTGAGGTCTCCTGCAGAGAAGGGGTCATACCCTGTCCCGAACCAGCATGAAACCGAATTTTGGGAGGACTCTCTTTCAATTGTTCAGTGTACAACTTAGGGGACTAGGTCTTTGTAGCCTTGATGAGATTTGTGCCTGCGGGTGCAATCGGTGTCAACCTAAACCCTGAATTCTGAATCCTATAAATTACTATACTTTTTTGTTTGATTGTTTTTCTTTTTGTGTCCAATAAGCATCAGCCTGTTCACGCCTCTGGCTCAAAGGCTGCAGCCTCCACATACACTTTGTTCATCTTGCTTCTATCAGAGCCTCATGTAAAGTAGCATATTGATGCTGCTTCAAGTTGTTGCCTCCATGCCGTGCAGTTGAACAGTTGGCTTGTTTAGCTTGGCTATTTTCTGAGGTAGCTGAGGTGCCTATATCATGACAAAGGTAAACTGGGGGCGTTATCAGCTTTCGGTACGTCACTGTGGCGAGCCAAGTACATTTATCAGAGTCTATTATTTGGAGCGCTTGTCTCAACAAGCTCTTTCCATCTATTTGGAGCGTCTGTCTTGCATGTCCAGAATAAATCCAAAACTTCGAAGTCCTTGTCTGTCCCCCAGTATCTACACCACACCTTGAGCTAGTCTGTACCGGGCTCAACTGTGGGGAGAAGATGCTACTGCCATCGCTTCGGTTGGCAAGTACCTGTGTGTTCGTTTTGACACATGCTCTCCTCTCACTATGATGTGCAACCTTCCTGATTGTATTGCTTACCTAGACCCCCCAAGTACCCTCTATAGACCCTAAGTATCCCTAAATAGAAGCTTCATAGACACTATTTTAGGGTACTTGGGGGGTCTAGGTAGTACTCCTTATTCTAGGAGTAGGAGGCTGGAGCACAGCGCAGGCAAAAGTCAAAGCAAAGCAGGCCTGGGCGTGGTTTTGCGCATGTTTGCAGTATGGAAACGATAAAGTAGAAGGTTACTACAAGGTTCCTGAAAATGTTTTTTGATTTCTGTTACCTAGAATCCTAATATTTAGCTGAAATTATAATTTCTACTGGGGTTCCAAGTCCCTTAGAGGTTAGCACCATAACGTGCAGAAAGCCTTCATGGAATGTGCGACGCAATAGCCCGGTGGAGATGTGTGCCTCCTGCGCTGATCATACAGTCTTGGCTTCGCGCGCGTGGAGTCAGAATTGAGATTTCAATGTTGTTCGGGTGTACTGCGTGAGCTGCTGAGGCTTTTTGATGTTGGCTTTTGGAGCTCAGTTGCATCCTTACCAGATATTGAACAGCCCTGCCCTTCAGTATTGCGACTCTGACCTGAAAGCTGGACGCTACTACTCTCAGGAAGGAAAGACTTTGGCTCGGTCTCCCAACACTTGCCCAAAGAGTCTCAGGGACAAAACATGATAGTGGGAGGGTTGTCTTGGGATAGTTTAGTGACCTGCCACCTTCGGGGCAAAACTGCACGCGGCCATCGCCGCAAGACAGCACAAGAAATCGCGCAGAGAAAAGCAGCTTGCAAAGCCATGAGCATGCATCGACAAGAATGAAAATGCTTCCTGTTCCTTCCTTGTGTGAGCCTTTCTACAGACTGACAACAGAATTCGCAACCTTAGGAGCCCCCTACAGCGCACCCTCACCAGGACAAAGAAGATGCCCGTAGGGCTGCCGCAAGAGCAAAGCGCGAGGTGTGAGGGTGTGGTTGGTGATTGGGTTCAGAGGGCGCAAACTGCGAGCTTGAAGGAGTGTTAGCTTGTGCCCATTTATAGCCCCTGCTGAAGCAGATTGTAACCTGCATTCTACTTGTTGGGCTTTCGGTTTTGGATCTGCCGAGGCAGAGGAGTTGAAGGTGTAGTCTCGCGAGTTGATCATGAGACATCAGAATTCCGCGAGACGTATGGGGGAACGCCTAGTAAACGGGCGGCCAACGTAATTAGGATACTAGTAACATTCTAGGCTTGGCTCAGTCACTTTTTGATCACAAATTTACTTAATTAGTCATTATTGACAGTCATTTTGTCAGCATAAGAAATGTAGGAGAGCAGCGGGATTGAGGTACTTCAAGATTTTGGATGTTTTTCTTCAAGCTTTGGCACACAGAGGTTGCAGACACGACCTATTTAGTAGACGTTTTCAGGCATCTAAGCTCCTCAATAAGGCTCGGCTATTAAGAAAGGGCTTCCGGGGAAGTCTGATGGGCGAGGTTGAAAGTGGAGTCTCATTCTCCTTGGCCAGAGATGGCCAGAGGTCAAGGTCTTATACTCTGCCCCATCATAGTAATTCTAAGTCTAGTAATACTGATGCAGATACTTCACGTGGCGTGATCAGTTTTTTTCTCGGGGTGGGCGCACTCTTTAGAAGGTTGAGCTGTCTCGGCTTGATCCAGATTGCTATATGGTTGCCAGTACCCAATGCAATGCATCTACCATTTGAAGTTTCTTGGGGGACGTATGTAACTGGGTTGCAGTTAAGGAATGTAAACTAAGTTACGATAATGAGGAAACCCTATTACTTACTATATACCCCATTATTGTAACTAGGCTTAAGTTCCTCAACAGTAACCCAAGTACAGACGGTATTTTAAAGCATGGTGTGCTCTCATTCTTTGGGAGGCTTACGGAGAGGGAGACAGCTCTGCATCAGCTTCTACTATTGCTGTTAGTACCGTTATCACTGTTACTACTATTAATACTATTATACTGGTGGGTTGCTGGATGATTGTGCCCACTTGGCATTGAACGAGCCTTTCAAGCTATGGGCCAAAGTTCGTGACACCAGTCTCCTTGGCTGCTTGACGAGAGTGATACTGTAAGGGCTCCGCATACAGGAGACCATCCTACATGACCACAACCCGCTAATGAGGACCAACAAAACTAGGCATTCAATTTGCAGACATGCCCAATACCAGGAAATCATTTCGTGCGCCTGCAAAAATCACTCGTAAAGGGATCTCATAGACAGATCTAGACTAGGCATCCAAATCCTCATGTGCACCGTATGCGGCGTGTTCAGGAGAAGAACAGGTCATGCCCTCAGTGATGTCTGGGGTTGAGCAGCCCAGGGAATTCACGTGCCAAAATATCATTGGTTTTGGCAGCACCCATACCCCCTGCGGCACATCAAACTAGCAGTTAGCGAAGCCAGGAGCATAGCAGCGCTACCCCTGCTGGAAGGAGGTTGATTCAGGAATCTTAGCCTTGCTTGTCCAGGAGCATTTGACGGCAGAAATCACAGTAATCATTATAGCATTTGTCCCTAATTTTTATTTCGGCTACCCCAAACAAGCAGGATACATCAAGCAATCAACGAGATGCAGAATGGGTCCTTGGACATGCTGGGGTCTGTAGGCTCCAATGACTCCAAACATCCTGCTGGCTGTGGGTTGAGCTGGCATTTTGACAAGCCTACAAAGGTCAAAGAGCTTTCGAGAGTCAACAAGAAATGAAACCCATTGGGCTCAGCAGGCGGTCCATGAGTGGCCAACCCAACATCTTGAAGCTCTGAACTCGCACCTGTGGGATTGAGTTGCCGTTGCCTTAGGCAGTTGATTGAATCTATTGCCGCGGAGATCGACGAGCATCGCCCTCGGCAGTACAGGACCAGGGTTGGGAAGCTTGTTGGGTCATTTTGTGTTTCTTGCATCCTCGGTGGTTATCATGCTTGCAGCAGTCAGATGCAGGGATGAAAGAGTTTGTTGGTTTGCATCAACTATTTGTTCAAGCTAGTCAACTCTTTGGAAGGGCATACCAAGTAACCTGTGTAGGCAGACAGACGACTCCTTATCTCAGCAATGTAGGCCGTAAGCATGTTCGCGGTAACATCTGAACCTGGACCAGAAACAACTCTTTTGGGGGACAGCTGGAAATGCACATGGCAACCCACAAAACTACCAAAAGGAACTCAAACAAGTTCCCCGAACAGTGCTCCACGCAGAGAAGGGGGGTCGTCCATCTCAGAACCGCCATGAAAGAGGCAACAAGAGTCCGTCATAGCCATCCAGTCGTATTCCTGCACAATTGGCTCCAGCCTGGACCTACCAATTTGGCGAACATCCTTTGACAAGCGCTCCTCTTTTTTTGGTTGCTTCGGCAGTTCGAGCTGAACCAGAAATCGTCCTGTCGAAGCACTCCTCTGCAAGCTCACCACCCCCTACACCACAACCTGTTGCTTTCGAAAACCACGTGGAAAATGGAGGCCTTGACAGGTAACACCTAAATTTGTAGAGATTCCGTACGGAAACCTGAACCAAGTGATCTCCGCGTTTAGCAGCTTAAATCTTAGAGCTACTCTCACCCTGGCAGAAGTTCATGAAAGCCTCCTAGCCAGAATCTTATCTCAGACGGCCCATCTTAACCGTCCAGCCTTGAACCCTAAACTTCAAAGCTAAGCCCCGTCCTAGGTCTGAGGAGAAGGTCTACGAGGCCACTTTTGAGGAGCTTTGCCAGGAGGCGGGGACCCGTTGCGGAACCCCGGCCCACAGCATTTCCAATAGAAATTCTCCATAGCATCTCCACTTAGATAATGGAAGCTGATAGTGTATGCGTTCAGCTTGCTACCCATGATCGATGATCTGGTTGTGCCAGTGGGTGGATCGTTGCCTTCTGAGTTTGATTTTGAAAGGTTGTGCTCCGCAATCTAGCTGAACCCTTCAGATCCCTCATACCACCCCGTGCAAAGCAGTCTCAGTTGGGCGACCTTGTGATGTTACATTTATTGAGTTCTTCTGCACACGGGGCAGATCAACCGTTGTTTTGGCAGCAGTTGCTTTGCAGTTGCGCATAGGCTTGTTTTACAGCCTCCCTGACGTGTGAAGTGATGGGAGATGACAAGATCATAATCGGGTCCTCAGAAGCGCCCTCGGACGGTTGAACGGTGGCTGTTGCGTCTCATGATGAACAAGGTTCCCATGAAATCCAGAAGGATCGCCCGAAGAAACGCGAAGCCCAGCAAGGTTTATCTTGGCAGAAGCAAATTAGCCTACAGTATTGTACAGCTGTGACGCATCCCGATGAATCTAGGTATGCTGAAGTGTGCGAAGCGTGGGTGAAATAAGTCAGCACCTCGAGTGATTTTGAGATGACGATTCCTGCAAGTTGCACTGCTAAGAACCACGAAGATGTAATCTAAGAGCTATTTTTTGAGTGAAGGGTATGTCGGAAGGGGTTTTGTGCGATTGGTAGTTCTTCTTTCGAGGTCATGTCTCGTAGCAAGTTGAAGCGCTAAATCGCAGAAGCTCGCGGAAGCTCATTCCATCCGTAAGAGTTTAACTTTCGTCTGGGCTTGAAGCCTGGGGCATCCCCAAACCTCCTTCCATTGAATTTTGAGCAGTAAATGGGTCCGGCACCCTCCCTCCATAGAATTTCTGTCAAACCACCTACCGGGCCCACAACCCTCCTCATTCCATTTGAAGTGAGTTTGAAACAGCTACTGAGCGGTGCATCTTGATCCATGCATTGAGACAGTTGCTAGCATGCAGCATGCAGAGTCATGACTTTGGGGTTTCCACTTGTTTACCAGATTCTTGTACTGCGCGGCCCCTGCTGCAGGACGGCACGATGTCCCTTGAAGACCCGCAGGCACGACCCCGCAGCTGGGGAACAGAAGACCATCACCTGGGCAACCATCATCCTAAACTTGAAGCCTGAAACTCTTTCCGTCAACCTGCCAGTGAAGGCTTGGCATTGGCCAGGTCTGATACCAAACTCCCAGCTCTTTGAAGGACCCCTGAACACCCAATGGACTGGGACTTCACTTGACTCTGGAACCCAGCCTGCAGCATCCAATCCTCACTTGAACTGCCAGTTTGTCCCGGAGCACAAGAATCTTCATGTCTTCCTAGACCCTTCAGCTACCCTCTGTGTACCCTAAATGAGGGACCATACACCCCTATCTGAGAGTGCAATCAGGGTCCTGGTTCATGACTTCTGGTAAGTGTGTGCCGTGTCTCCTACATGTTTGCGTAAGTGGGTTTGGGGTTTAGGGTTTAATTTCTAAACTCCTGTAGACGCCGGGGGCCCTATTGGATGTTGCAGGAACAGGTTATAGCTACCCGGCGGAGACCGGAGCTTGAAATCTCGAACAAGACGTCCAATAATCTGGCACCCCTTTTAATGATGGGGGGTCCCCCCCCCCTCCCCTGAACAATTACCATTCCTGATTAATGCGGCGGCCTCCCCTAAATTTGCCGCGCAATTAAAATCATGTGGAACCCTAGAATCTATCTAAGTAATCTTACTGGAAGCTTTTGAGCCTTATTTGAGCCTCTAATAAACCTTAACACAACCTTAAACCTTCAACTT
>CAJNIZ010011734.1:0-10662 GCA_905231905.1 Symbiodinium pilosum | reverse complement strand
ATAACCCCTAATTATTTGAGCTATAGTCTAAACTCCTAGTATCCCCCTTAATAACCCCTATAGTAGTCCCTATATAATCCCCTATATAAACCCCCTTTAAGGAGTTTAGACTATAGCTCATATGACCCCAATACTTAACCCGAAGCAGGCCCCAGGTTCATCCCGGCTCGGAAGACCATCACCGCCAGCACCAGGGCTTCCAACTGATGATACCTAAGCCCCAAGACCCTGAACCCTAAAACCCTAAATCCGAAATCCTTAAATCGTCAACCCTGAAACCCGGAACCCTAAGACCCCTAAAGCCTAAAACCCTACACCCTAAACCGATGACGCCTTGGGAAAGGTATCAAGGAGTCCCGGGCTGAGGGTTTAGGGCCTAGGGCTCTGGGGGCTAGTGCCTAGTGTTCAGTTTGGGATTGTACCCCACAGGCTTGTACCCCACAGGCCACGGCCCTGAAACATTCCCTCAATATGAAACCAATGTATCCTGAATTACAGCCCACACAGTCCCCCACGATTCCATGGGGGGTTCTTTGAAGCCTTGGGTGAAATCTTAGGGGTGACCTCTGGAATCCTTCTGATCCCTGACACCTAAACCCTAAACCCGCGAAATCCTTCTGATCCAGGAGGGGATTCCGAAAATGGAAACTGCAAGATGAGAACTGTTACTATTTGAGGAAATACATACGGGGGGCTGGTAAGGGATAAGGGAATACATTATTAGATGGGTTTAGGGTTCAGGGTTTGGGGTTTAGGGTTCAGGGTTTAGGGTTAGTATGACAAGTGGAGAAGGGACTACAAGGGAAATCTATCTGACTTGGGCTGAACGAAAAGTATTCCAACTGGTATGGAACTCAAACGCGATCCTAAAACCCAAACCCTAAACCCTAACCCTTAAACCGCAAGGAGAATCTTTCTTCAAGCAAGAAGGCCCATGGCGATTTCTTACCAGCAAAGAAGGCCGGTCCACGGCAAGCCACATTTAAGGCTTCCCTCCCCCCATTACCTCCCCCTGGGTTCTCCGCAATTTAATCTTCAGGGTCATTTTAAGCCAATTATGGCCTACTTGCTGAGTTCCCTGGCCCCAAAAAGGTTAACCTTTTGTATTTTAATAGGATTATATATACCCCAAAAGGTTAAAGGTTACCTACCCAGCTACTAAGATGGGGACACATGACACATGGTGCCTAATACGGCAGTGAAGAACAAGTGCGCTCAGCCAGCGCATCCACAGGTTGGCTTAGCAAGCACTGTCACCATAAGCTTCCTGGGAACATGTGTCCAGAGGGCTGGTTGTCTGCCTGGAGCGTGATTATAAGGATAAATTGCAGGATAGAGGGAGAGGTGGGATGGTTGAAGGCATCCCTCAAGCTTATGAGGAATTGCATTTGCGCAGCTTGAAACAACGGAAAACATAGAAGTCGCAAACTTAGATGTTTCAGAGAAAATTCAGGTGTCTAAACCCAAAACTCTGCAAGAAGGGCCTCAACATCTGCTGACACCCGTCCCTCAGAAAATATTTCCATGACTGAGTGCAGAGGAATCATCATTCTCCGCCAGGATCGCCATCCTAAGTGCAAGTGCAATTCTTTCAGGGTCTAGGGGCTAGGGGAATGGTAGGATCCACAAGGGAAGCTTGAGAGTACCTAACTATAAGATTTTCCACAGTTGCCGGTATTCTGTACAAAGTGGCACCGATATTGTCTGGCGAGAACCTGGCATTCAGAACAACCTATGTGCTCTCGTTTACCTGGATCCCAAAAGTAGGTAAAATAATAGCCCAAAACCCATAATAATAGCCTAAAAGGGCCTAAAAGGCAATTATTTTACATACTCTTAGGGGTTTAGGTACCTGCTACAAGGAGCCCTAAGTCCATCCTTCGCTGTATTCCGAATGTTGGGCTGGTACGTCCGCAGCCTTTGTTCAATACATTCCTAGGGTGACTACGGTTAAACCTGGCATTGTAGCAGGGCTTTATGAGACTTATGGGCCCGTTGGTGGCGTCAGAAGCATAAGGGCTCCTTCCATCTTGGGGCAGAGCCCCGCTACTTTGAGAAATGCCCATACGGAAGGCTGGCCAAATTCCGGTGAGAACGCTCGGTCCCAAACTTTTCTGGGAGGTTGCATCCTGGGGATATCTAGGGATTTCCGAAAATCGGGGGCATTTATTGGGAGTCCCTGTAGTAAGGGTTTTAGTGTGCTACTCATGGACACCCCCTTGTAAGGATTATACATAAAGAGCTAACGAGGTTCAGCGTGGCTTTGAGTAAAAATCCACCTTCCGCAAGATGGTCCAAAACCTCTGAACTGTTATAGGCCCCAAAGCTTGCTTGGAGATGTGTGACAGGTGAACTCCCCACTCCAGCCGAAACATGCGCTCCCACATCTTCAAGATGCACATATGGTCTCCACGTCATGCTTACATCCTTCCTATAGCTGCAGCCTGTGAAAGTCCGGGTAAACATCCTGACGCAGAACCGTTCTTGCCCAGCATGAACCCTGTAAACTTCACTTGCCCTGAAGCAGGAGTCAGTCCGCTGCTGTTCGTGGGGATGTGAACAAGCCGAAGTTAGCCGCTGAAGATGGTTTGCAGGCCACAACTATCAAACAAGAGTATAAAGAACCAGATCCCCAAAAATCTAGAGGAGGTTCACCAGGCAAGCCCCAAATCTTAAACCCCAAACCCTAAGTCCTAACCCTACAGTAAGCCCTAAACCCAAAACCTTACTACCCTAAAACTCTAGGCCCTGAACCCTAGATTTTCCCCGGTTCAAAAAAACCCATCTTGGGCCCAGCAGCTCCAAATAGGACCACCCTGCAGCGAGACGCGGACGGAGATCTCCAGGGTTGTGCATAGCCCCAGTGGGGCGCCTGCTTGGGTCTAAGGCTCAACTTAACTATGGTCTAAACTCCTTAACGGTGGTTTTATACAGGATTATATGGGGGACTACTCTGCGGGTTATCAAGGGTGATGCTAGGAGTTTTGAATGTTAGGTTTAGGGGGGTTAGGTGAGCTATTGCCTAAACTCCTTTTTTCCCCCCTAATAACCCTCGTAATAGTCCCCCATCTATTCCTTTATACACCCCCCCTTTAGACAATTTTGACTCTAAGCCCTAAACCCTGAACCCTAATCCCTAAATCCTAAACCCTATACATATTTATATACACCCTAAACCCTTATCCCTAAACCCTAAACCCAAACCCTAGCTCAGGTAGTTTAAGGCGTTTCGGAGGTCGAGAGCATCGGGTGTCAGAGCTAAGGTTGGGCGCTGAGAGTTTCGGAGTGGCCCTCAGCCCTAAACCTGGGCTTAGGGGTTAGGGCTGAAGGGTTTAGGGTTGAGGGGTTAGGGCTGAAGGGTTTAGGGTTTAGGGTTCAAGTTTTAGGGTTTAGGGTTGAGGGTTTAAGGATGAAGTTTTAGGGGGGTTTGGGGTTTAGGGTTTAGGGCTGCAAAACAAACAGCTCTGAGCTTCGGCTCTATCTTATGCATTCTTGGGGGAACCCAAATGACCTCCCTACTAAACAGCAGTTTGTGCGGGCTACATGGGGCGCCGCGGAAATTCAACAAGCGGTATCTCATGCGCACATGCAGGTTTTCGGGTGTGGGAACATGGGATCAACTCCCATCCCTCAAAACTGGGAACACCCGTCAGAATTTCAAGAACCCTAATTACAACCCTACACATATACATGGTGAACGCTCACCACCTAGACACACACCCACAGCCCCAGCCCATGCCCCCTCTAAACTCAGCAAGCGCCACCTGTGGCCCAAACCCAGCTGGCGTATTCGATCAGTGAGCTGAACTTTGTCGGCCCAAACAAATACCTCGGCTGCTTGCAGACCCGCGATGGATACCAAGGCATTCGAAAAGCTGTTTACCAACCGGTGATATTGCTTTACTTAGAGTTTCGACACAGCAGGTTTTCGCAGGGGCCTGAAATTTATTCTACCAATAATTACCTATACCCTTTTGAGGTAGTTTTCATACGAGATATCTAGGATGATAACTCTTTAGGCCTTCTATATGTTAGCCGCAGCCTTGTAGCCCCGATGATCCGATGTCTAAAGTCTTGCGCGGCTCTCCCAGCGGCTCCCAGTGCTCTGCCCTCCCCCATTCTCCTCAAACACGACTACGAGCATCACCACAGCAACCTCCACGACAACCACCACCAGGACCACTCACACGAAAACACTAGCTAGCGACGACGGCAACCACCACGAAAAAAAGAAGATGTCTTCCAGGACCCATCAAACTTGATCGAAGCCACAAACCTCAATGCGGACACAAACAATGAAGCTGTGAAGATGATGGAAGGACTCGACACTGAAGGATCTTTGGGGTGTACGGTTACGACAACCCCGACCCGGCCCAGCCAAGTGACCGTCCGTCTTGTGGAAACGTTCCCAAAAATGTTCCGAAAGCCATCTGAAAAGCCTGATGACCCGAACACTTACCCCAACTCCATGGAGACAACCCCCCACTCAAAGCCTAAGACTCTTCTCCCTCACCGCTACACCCCAAATGTAAAAACTGATCGATTACTCTGCCCAAAGCCACGAAAACCAACCTGGAACAACTACCACCCAGACTAGTACTGGCAGCGAAACTGGTACACAAACTGATGAGTAAAAGTACCTAATTTTCCTAAGTGTAATGTCTGATAAGATTCATGACACTAAGAGTTTAAAAGCAAAACTGGTGACAACACACACCCAAATCTAACCACCACAAAAACAAACTCAACCAAAAAGTGTAAACCCTAAACTGGGTTGCTGTTAAGGAACTTAATCTAAGTTACTGTATTGGGGGAACCATATTAATTACTATATTATACCCACTATGGGTAACTTCATTTAAGTTCCTTAACAGCAACCCAGTCTACATTGACCCTTTGCAGTGCAAGCCCTTCAGCCCTAAACCCTAAACCCTAAACCCCTAAACCAAGAGATCGGAGGTGCACTCCGCAGTGCGCCAAGCTAAGCAGCCACAAGAGAACCCCAAAAAGCCGAGAGGTGGCGAACTCCTGGAATGCCACCATGGCTTAGGGTTTAGGGTTTAGGGTTTAGGGCTTACTCTTCAGGTCGCAAGAATATAGGAATACAGGGATGTATGATAGGGATATGTAGGACTTGGAGGATGCAGGGCTTGTGAAAGTTTTCGTGGTTTAAGGATTACACGGTTGCAAGAACATAGGCTTTAATGCCCGTGTTTAGAGTTTGTAGATTTACGGCCGGAGGATGTGAGATGTAGGTCTGTTCAAAATTTCGGACCCAGGGCTTACAAAGAAGGTTTAGGTTTAGGGCTTATTGGAGAATGGGTGAGGATTACAAGATTGTGTTTGGGTTAGTCAGAGTCTCAGACCATGATAGCCTTGTCACTCAAGATTGGGTTCCTGCTTTTATTTTGTAATTTGGGGATTACATGAGCTATAAGCTAAACTCCTTAAAGGGGGTTACATAGGGGATGATATAGGGGACTACCATACGGTCATTAAGGCGGATACAGATTACTAGGAGTATAGACTATGGCTTATATAGGACTTCTGGTCTTCAAATGTGATTATCTAATCTATTCCGCGGAATCTTTTGGCACCAAGGAATGGGATTAATCTTGAGGAAGAGGGAGGCATGGATCACTATAATACCCAGTAGGTTTAAGAGTTTAGGGTTTAGGGATAATTGCCCCTATATTGCCTCCCCCAACTTCGCCTTGGGCAAGGAAAAGGGGTTAGATTTTACCGTCATCCTTTTATACCTAGAATACATAGATGTCTCAAGTTATACGAAACTAAGAATAGTTCCCTAAAAGGGTAGGACTCTAGGGGGGTTCTGCAAGGAATTCCTGAGCTTGCTGAAGGCTATCTCTAAACCCTAAACCCAAAACCAAACAGGGGTTTTTGGTTACCCCAACCTCCCTTGAATGAGGGCTTTTTGACTTTCATTGAGTCCCTCTTTTGCGTGTTGGAATGAATTTTGTTGTTGCAAAAAACCCTTAACCCTCTCGCGACCCTAAACCCTGAATAGTCTTAGGGATGCTATGTAACCGTTAAGATTCCGGCCCTAGGCTTCTACAACGAATCTCCCGAATCTCTTCGGCACCATGTGAAGAATCTCCTTTTGTCTTAGTTGAACCGAACCTATCCTGCTTGTGAAGCACTATTCTCCAAACGTCGTGTTGGGGACTATGGTACCCCTGAAGAATGCATTGCTCATTTGGGCGGCTCGCCGTTTTTGCGAAGGCACTGCAAAATCCCACACCTATCTGAATCTGGTACTTTGCAAAAAATAGGAGGACCCCAATATAGACCCCGAAATACTCTAGTCCTTACTTATTGTCGGGGCCCCCAAAATGGTACCCCCAGTTCTGGGAAACCCCCATATTCAATCCCCTGATGATCCCCCTTAAGCACCAGCCAGTGAAGTCAGGGCTTCTGATTCTATGCCTCGCCTAGCGTCCGAGTTCTGAGAAAAAGTCCATGGAGACATGCTACGGCTTGGAAGTCTTAAGGTTCCCTTCCCAGGAAACGCTCTTGGTCAATCCCCCCTACGGTATACAAGCGCCTAAACGCTTAAACATGGAGTTGATGAGCCCTTCTTATACCTACAATAGTCCTTTGTGGTACCCATTACTGGGCGGGGATAAACCCAATCTGAACAGATCTCTGCAATTCGTTACGGAGGGTTGCAGCTTTGCGCTCCATATGACTGCACTTAATCGAAAGGTAATTAGTCATGAACCCCATGAAGGAGCGGTGCCTGGTAAACACAACTTCTCATGGTGGACTTGTCTCGCAGATTTAAATCCCGAAAAAATCTGGAACCCAAAAGCTGACACCTTCCCCGTAACCATTTGATCCGGGGAGCTCTAAAACTGCAACCCGACAATCCAAAACCCTACGTCGGCAGCAAGAGCCAAGCAGCCTGTACGCGTGCCGTGAATGGGTGTGTCCGCATCCGCCTGCCGAAGCCCAAACCCCTGCACTCTACACTGTTGCTGTTAAGGGACTTAAGTTAAGTTACCCTTATATGGGTATATGGAAAATGGCAGGGTTTCCTTATTATAGTAGCTTAATTTAAGTTCCTTAACAGCAACCCAGTCTACAGACCCTTCAAATCTTGCAGCTCTCGAGCAAAGGATACCCTATACCACAAAATCATGCGGTAGTTTCCCTAAATTACTGTTCCCAAAATGGGGGAAATGTATATGGTAGTTTCCCAAAATAGGGGGACCCAATATAGAACCCCAAATACTATAGTCCTTAATATTGGAACCCCCAAAAAAGGTTGGGAAACCCCCATATAGGGCCCCGTACTATAGGGAATTTAGACCAATCCCCATGTGGCTTCAGGACTTTGGAGGGCTTTTGGCTTGGCCCGAAGCAAAGTTGGCTTCTGGGTTCGTTTAGGGTTTAGGGTTTAGGGTTTAGGGCCCGCACGAAGCGCATTTAATCAGCTGTGCTGCAAACTTGAAGGTTCCGGGTGATACCTGTGAGGTGGCATGCCGAAATAAACCCCCTACTATGGCCCCAGAACGCCTTTACCTGGACCCAACATTCTTTAGAAATTTCTCTTGCAAATCCAGAAGTCCACGTGCACAGCTTCAGTATGCAACCTAGGCCCTTTGCAGAGCACAAAGGTCAACGTTTATGGGCTTTGCACGGAACCCATGTTTAGGGCTAAACGGTTGCCCGTCACATGCTCTAGGGTCTAAGTACAGGTTCTGGAAGTTTCTTGGGTGTGCTGGACGTTCTCCAAAACTTTTCTGCAAGTTCATAATTACTGCAGCTGCACATTAAGCTAGATCGACAAACATCAAAGGATTATTACACGAACCTCGCGATCAGCAAACCCACGTTTCGCTCACGGGTCTCGGGGCTTACTTTTAGGGACTCCCAAATTAGGCACTGCACTATATCCTCATTATCAGCCACAAAGTAGTCCGAAGATTGTCGACTCTGGGCACCGGCGTGCAGCAAGTAACCTCTCGACGCACTTCTACTACGAGAAGGTCACGAAGGATTTGCGAACCATTGTACAGTTACCTGAGATGCTGCTCAGGAACTTAAATTAAGTTACCATACTGGGTATACATATGGTAAATAATAGGCTTTCCCCAATATAGTAACTTAAATTCAGTTCCTGAACCCTAAACCCTACGTGTCATATATCCCTATATACCGTATATACTCACCCTCTATATACCCTTATTCTAGTAACTTGAAAGCAACCCAGCTACCTGCAGGTTCAAGGCCAACTCAAAAATTGGCCTTGGATCTTGTACCAAGCCTTGAAAAACCCTGAACCCTACTCACAACTAACAATGATTACCTGCTAACGAGTCCCTACGAGGGCCTGCTAGGCCACGCAAGCCCTTTCGGGAACGGGGCTTATACGGCCTTTGCATTTTGGGTCTAGAACTTAGTAAAGCAGAGTTTTTCCAAAGGATGTTCCATACTTTATCCAAGGTTCACAGCGCAAATGTGTGACTTTTGCAGGAAAGATGTTTACACTGTTCCTTTGGAAGCAAAGGCATGCTCTCATTGATAGAACCTCGAGCATTTCATGGCCAAGGGTTCAGAAGACAAGTGAGGCTCATTCTGACCATAGGGCCAGCATGTGATTACTTCCGGGTACTTCCTGTATCCAAAGCTGTAGGTTAGTCCTGCCTGCTGGCGTCACTCTCCGCTGCGTGGACGCAGGCCGCCATCGCGCAGAACTATGGCTAGATTCTCCTAGCGTATGCTCCAGAAGATCAACACAAGCGGCATCTTTTCTGTTGCTGCCCACAGGCGAAAGTTTCGCTTGTGTGGTTCGAGGAAATGGGGATGGCTCTAGTGATGTTATCACTAACGCGGTTAGCTGGTGCCTTTCCCTGGAAACACTTGTCTTCACAAAGACCCGAGCCATCCTACAGAAAAGGGATGTGCCCAAATCTTCCTAGCTGCAAGAGGTTTGTGAGGGAGTCCCTCTTGCACAGGGCGGGACTTCTGTTTTGGATCCCATTTTGTGCGCATCCCAGGCTGCATATCCTGACTTAGCTGCGGGCAGGATGTTTGCTGGCTACTTGTTTCGTTTCGCCCGCCTACTACAAGTGCCGACCCACAGCTTTTGCTCGGGCACAGCACGGCTGCAGTCATAGGTTGCGTTGACTTCAACCAAACCCTGGATGCTAAACCGTCCCAGATTTAGGGTTTAGAGTATTGGGCTTAGGGTTTAGGGGTTCAGGGTTTAGGGGTTAAGGGTTTAGGGGTTTAGGGTCTGGGGTGGGGGTGTGCAGGCATTCCGTCTGCTTGCAAAATACCACGTTACTGGTGACATGGAGGAAAAACACTTCAAGAAATCACTGGGTCCAGGTTAGCAAGATTGTGACGTCTGCGCAAGCTGAGAACCCAACGAGTCAAAGAACGTAGAGGTCGCGAAAAAAAATACAGCACAGCAGCTTGATGTATGTGAGGACTATACTGCCTACAACTAAGCCATGTCTTGTGCGGACCCTTACTGCCCAACTGAGACTTTGGTGCGCAGATCAGGATGAGGCATCTGAAGCTTCGAGTTGAACATCCCATGCTCGGAACTGCTGTTCAAGCTTGACTTTGCGTCCCTATGTTGCAAGACACCAGCGCTATCCAATGAAGGACTTTAGGATATTGTCTGCGGATAACTTGGGTTTTTCCCTCACTGGCTGTTTGGTAGCGTACATACGCATCATTTTGGGGTTACCGACAAATCTCATGGACGTTTGGGAGGTCTAGGTGGGGTTTGGAACCCCGAACTCCACGCTTCCATAAGCACCATGATTTGGGACTTGTGCGTCCCTGCTTTCACTGATTAGCGAAGCACTGTCAGGCCAGGCCAGAAGCCCCCACCAACCAGAACCCAAAGGCTGCGCTCAACAATGTTGCTACATATGCCACGTAGTAAGGCACTACTTTTCAAGACCTTTGGGTATGCCCTGTAAGTACCACATGTTCAGGCAGACAATGATCCTTCAAAAGCCTAGGTGGCTTATCGTGGGATGTTAAAGGGGTGCTTCGAAAAATTCGAATCCTTTTCTGGGAGTCTCTACAAGGAGCACTGTAGTATATGGGGGTCTATATATTAAGGGCCCCGTAATTACGGAACCCCCCCAGATCACTCTGTTCTCTGTCGAAGTCAGGCCGGTATCATTCTTCAGACTGCAACAGAAATGCCTAAAACCCTAAGCCCTAAGACTTTGGAATGGTGGTGGCCATGGTGGAAGGTACTGCATTCTGGAAACTGGTGTCCGGAAGAGTTAGTAAGTACACTTTGAACCCTTACAAGCCAGGCAATAGTCCTAGTTAGCCTCTTTTTGAAATTTACTAAGTGGGCCTGACCCTAAACCCCAAATAATGTAGTAGTTCCCCAAACCCCTAATCCACTTTCTCTTCCATTTTCAACCTACTTTCTAAGCCCCAATAAGATGCCAGCATCTAATCACAATCCAGGTAGGCTGTGCCCGGGGGACGGTTCGGCTTCTGTAGGAGCCCTCTTCCCCAATGACCAAGCCCAAAACAGTTCAAACTTTAGTATAGAGACCAAATAAGGAAGCCCAACAAGTTTAAAGTTCTTCTATTGGCTGAGCAAATTGTTTCCACTTTATTTTCCATTATCCCAATATAACGCCAACATAACCCCAA
>CAJNIZ010011731.1:0-10667 GCA_905231905.1 Symbiodinium pilosum | reverse complement strand
AACGGCTCCATTACTACATGAGCCATAGTCTAAACTCCTAGCATCCCCCTTAATATCCCCTAAGGTAGCCCCCTATCGAATCCCCTATATAACCCCCTTTAAGGAGTTTAGACTATAGCTTAGGTGGACCCCCCACCCAGTAATAGTGACTATAGGGGATAATAGGGATTCTATTAGGGTCCTCCTATATTCCTATTATACCACTATTACAGGGCGTGGGGTCCTCCTAAACCCTAACCCCTAAACCCTAACCCCTAAACCCTAAACCCTATAACCCTCTTAAAGGAGTTTAGACTATAGCTCATATGGGTGGTTGTCAAAATTATGGTCCCCTTTTTCGATCCCTATTATAATACGGCACCTAATCGTTAGGGTACCCAAAAAGGAATCGTAATTTTGACAACAACCCATAACCCTAAACCCTAAAACCCTAAACCCTAAACTGTAAAGACCCAAACCTAAACCCTAAACCCCATAACCCTAAACCCTAAACCAACCCATTATAGTAGTTTCCGTTTTCTTTTCCATTATCCCCCATATAACCCCAATATACTACCCTATTATAGTAGTTTCCATTTTCTTTTCCATTATCCTCCATATAACCCCAATTTTGACATCCACCCATATGACTTGCTTTGGTGATTTCGTGGGGGAGCCACACCTTGGGGGAGCCTCACCTTGCGAAGTACCTAGGACCCAGACCCCCTACCTTTGGGTTTAGGGTTTAGGGTTTTAGGGTTTAGGGTTCAGGGTTTAAGGGTTCAGGGCTTAGNNNNTAGGGTTTAGGGATCCAAAAAATGGAACCCCCCCCAATATGAACCCATGACTACATTGGGGAAACTAAGGGATTTTTAGGGGGTCCCATTTTTTGGATCCTTTAGGGGGTCTGGGGAACTAGAAGCAATAATAGGAAGAATAGTAACATTAATAATAGTAGTAAAAATCGAAGTAATTATCACCATAGCAATAATAGTAACAATAGTAGCAATAGTAAGAGTAATAGTTATCAAGACTCGACCATTTTCACACAAGAATAAATAGGCAGCGGAATCAATGGTCTCTGACACCGGCACGTCGCCACGCGGCATGTTGCCAACAGAATTTATGGCAGCCGGTCAAAAACTCGGTGCACCTCTATGTACCGTAAACCCTAAACCCTAAACCCTTATCCAAACACTTGCGCCTGCTGAAACCTGAGATCCTCGCCAAGGAATCCTGGAGTCAGCAAGCATGCTGGTAGCATACCAGCCTATCAAATCAAAGAATAGCTGCAAGCTTGGCAAACCTCTGAAGGGATCTCTTCCACAAGAGGGCCACGCACTTGCGCAGGTGGAAAACAGGAAAACTTCCCTTGTTGAAACTCGAGCTCACAAGGCAAATTGGTTGCTCGTCGAACTATGCGCTGAGGACTGCTAGAATTCCTAACAGACATCAGGCAGTCCAGCTTCCTCGCCCTTTGGCAGGCTTGTAAATCAAATCCTCAGATGGGCGAAGATTCTGCAGGGCAACCCCCTTCCCCTGAAGAGCTAATATAAGTCACAATGCCAAACAACAAACGTGCCCACCATTGAATTTGAGCTGATTGCACTCATGTTTACAAGGGGAATCTTGGAGACTGCGTGTAACCTTGTCAGGCAAGTTTTTTTGTGTCTCAAAATTGTTGTGTGCCCGCCCATCCCGAAAACAATGAAACTGCGGAACGAATAGTGCTCTAAATTTCTACAAAGCAAGCCTCCGACCCAGATGTGAGCGCCACGTGCTTCCATACACTGCAAGTTTCTGTAAACTAGCTTTCCGAACATTGGAATATTGACTGCAGGGCATTTGAAGGGCCCTTGATGCTGAGAACCAATCTTGGGCAACCCTTGCAGCCAAGACACATTCTCCTCCAGATAGTCGCGGAAATTCAAAATCCTGAGCATGCTTCTCTAAGGAGGGGACTATGTTGAGCCCCAGTTGGGTCAATCCCCCACCCAGCAATGGGAAAAATGCAAGGGACTATTGTATGCAGAAAAGGCTCGATTCACTCCATATCTACGGGCTATTACTGTAGGAGGTTTACCGATAATCTATAGCCTATAATAATTATGACGCTTGATCCTGTTTTACCTATGACGCCCTAGAAGCCAAAATGAGGGGTCTGGGTTAGAACCGCGGATAACTATTTTGCCTGGTTTTTCCTTACGAAAAACTCGGAAACACCAGCCCCTAAGCCCTGACTCTTAAACCCTAAACCCCAGCCCTAGAGACCCCTATAAAGCCTATGAACCCTAAACCAAAAGCCTAGAGTCGAGCTCAGATCGGCCGTGCGTGCGGCTGGCCCTGGTGGCCCCCGGCATACTGCCGCTATGGCCTTCGAAACCATCTCACTTGAAGCCTTAGCCGGGCGGATTAGGGTTTGTAGGGTTTGTATGGTTTAGGGTTTAGAGGGCCAGTCCCCAGGACAGCTAGGTGGTCGTAAGATGCCTTGAGGCAGGACTGCATGAAAATGACACAGTGTTCAAAGATAACCTGTAGGCATGCAGCAGCTGATGCTATGAGGCTCATGCATTTTGCTCGTGACCAGCCAAACTTTTATTGAACGCGCTCCATGAAGCTGCAAGCGGCACTCGAAAATCATAGCTTATTCCATCATAATCAAGACTTTCGGAGTCTCAGTAGAACCTCTTGACACCTCATGTGAGCCATAGTCTGAACTCCTGGTATCCCCCTCCCCTATCTAATTCCTTACATAACCGCAAACCCCCCTCTGAGGAGTTTTATCAGACTATAGCTCATGTCGAAGAAATCTTGCTCCAAGCCTAGGCTTCAGCACTTAAAATATTCCGAAGGAAGCTTACTACAGGGGCCTGAATAATTCAATATGAGCTATAGTCTAAACTCCTTAAAGGGGGATACATAGGGGATTATATAGGGGACTACTATAGGGGTTATTAAGGGGGATACTAGGAGTTTAGACAGTAGCTCATATCATTTTGGCTTTCCTGCGTGACCTTAGAAACCAGCATAATTCCTTGCCACCCAGCCAGCAAGGTCTGGGTCCCAAAATGCAAATTACAGAACATTTTATGCAACTGCAGGACGTCACAGGCCTACGAGGCCTTCAGCAAAGCATATACAAACAAACAAGATTCAATCTATGACGCATGTCCACAGACAGGTACTGACCATGATCTGCCATGAGCATCAATTCAAAAAGTCATCATCACCCTTCATCAAATGAACCTGCGCAAGTCACCGGCTGAATGCCCTGCAAAACTCTACATGCTAGGACAAACTCATAGAACTGGTGCATTTAGCGCGGGGGTGGAAGGCATCATGGTGGGGGTGAGAATGAATTTTAATTCCTCCAACCCCCCTCTTGTACAGGGGGGCGGGAAGGCATTAGTCAGGAGCCATGATTTGTTGCCATTTACACTGCGCCCTCGGCTACACCCTATCCCCGTTTACCCAGCCCTGAATGCCAAACCCGAAGCCCTAAACGCTAAACCCTATATAACCCATCATCGTGATTTCCGTCTTTTTTCCATTATCCCAATGTAACCCCAATGTAACCCCTAAATCCCTATATTCGCCCAGTTTCCATTTCATGTTCCATTTACTTTTCCATTTGATTCTCCATTATAGATGTTTCAATATATACACAATATAACCCTAAACCCTAAACCATAACCCTAATAATACCCCAGACTGCCCAGACAGTTGAAGGCCACGGCACGGGCAAAGGAGAGGTGAAGTGTGAACTGATCACGTTCCTGCATCGTACTTGGGGTGGCATGGAAACTACTATAGCGTTTAGGGAAGTAGTTGGGGTGGCATATGACCAAAATCGATAGTGGGTATAGTGGCCCCTTAAGTAGATAGAATATGGCTTTGGGTATATTATAGTAATATCCCCTTATACACCATATTCTCTATCTACTTAAGGGGGACTATATGACCAAAAATCAGGGTGGGCACGTGTAGACATGTGAAAATGCACAAATCTGCACAGACACACACACACACACCGCGTGTGTGTGTGTGTGTGCGCGTGTGTGTGTCTGTGTCTTGCTGGCCTTGAAATGTCAATCTCAGTTTCGCAATTGGCAACTGAGATGTTCCTCGTAAAAAAAAATGGGAGTTTCCCAAAATTAGATGTTCCACCTTAATGACGATTATGATATATTGGTGTCTATATTGGAGTCCCCTTATTTAGGGAAACAACCAAATGTTTCTAGCAATGACCCAGGCTCTTTATTCCTGGCCATCTCCTTGGGATCTCCTTCGCAAAGCTGGCGAGCCTTGCTCGAAACGGGTTAGCATTTTGGCTTCGGTGTGTATGTCGCATCTGCTGGCGAGAGCATAAGCTTTAGGTTTGGGGTGTAATGTAGACCCCTGATTGATAAATCGCCTTCCCGCAGAGGGGTTATAATAGGGACCCTAAGATTAAGGACCTACGTAAAAGGGAGGGAGCTTATTAGTGACCCTAAGCAGTAGTTTCCATTTTCTTTTCCATTATCCCTATATAATCCCCAATACCCCCCTATGTTACTATTTTACCCCTATCAGTTTATTAATCGCAGGTCTAAATTAGGAGCCAGGAAGTGCATCTCTACACCGGTGTTGGCCTCCGTACACTGAATTACCAGGATATCATTTGAAAGATTCCTCTTCCCAAGCTGGCAATGAAAGGCATCTACTTGCATTAAGTCTTGTAGCAACGCAGATGTACACGTACTGTAATTAGCACTTGAAAGCATTCAAGTCCCCAGCATTGCATCGAAAACCCGAAGTCCTAAACTTGCCCTAGACCCAAGGAACCAGATCCCAAATCATAAACCCCCTAGAGTAAGCCAAAAAAATACCTGCAAACTTTCTGAGCTCTCGGCGTCTCGGGGTCCCGACTGACCTCGGGAGCTCTCAAGAGATGTAATAAACCGTTTGACAGGGTTCTAGGGTTTTGGCGTAGGGTTTTTTTGGGGTTGCATAGGGACGTTCAGAGCTTAGGGCTCACAAGTCAAGCTAAGGCATGGGGAGGGGCATCATCGTTTGAGAACTGCCCCAAGTCCTGCACAATCCCTTCATAGTTCTTGTTTTTCCAACAGAGCCTCTAGGCTGTCCGCATGAATTACAACCCTCCCTGAACCTTAATCCTAAACCCTTTTGAATCTGGAACTGCAAGATGCCAGAACCTAAACCCTAAACCCTTACCCTAATCAATCTGGCTTCCTTCAACTTGACCCACCATGCTAAAATGAAAGGGCGTCTCTGCAGAGCTCAATAAAAGAACATGTCCTCAAGCCCTAAGCGCTCTTTCAACCCAAAAGCCCCTTGAACCGTACATCTCAAACCCTTCGGTAGCCACAATAAACAATAACAACAATACTAATTGCAGCTGCAGTTAGAATGGTAACGCTAAAAGACGTGACAAGAATAGCCATCGCAAGAATGAAAGCCTTGGCAATTCTAAGAGCAATAAGAGTACTCCTAGTATTCTAGCAGCAAAGATACCCGCATTCTGCCCTAAACCCTAAACCCTAAACCCTAAAACCCTAAACCCTAAACCCTAAATGACCAAATACCCCGCCTGAAGCTCCGCAACGAAGCTGGGGACTTGGAAGCCTGTCCCTTCGACGCCCGCTGCCAACCTGCTCCACTCTCCACGCCAGCCTGCTTAGGGAAGTGTACCAAGTTTTAGGGTTTAGGGTTTAGGGCTTCTGATGAGGTAGCTTATACGGTAGTTTCCCTAAATCCGGGACCCCAGTATACACCCCAAACGCTTTAATCCTTGTTCTGGGGACCCCCAAAGAGGTACCCCTAATTTTGCGAAACCCTAAACACTATAAATCCTTATATAATATACCGTATAGAACCCCTATATCCCCCTTCAAAGGTATCCCTAATTTTCGGAAACCTCATCCCTGGCTCTAGCTATAGCTATCCCACCCACCAACCTCAGACTGCGGCTTCAAAAAAAAGATACGAAATCGGTTTAGGGTTTAGGGTTTAGGGTTTAGGGTTTAGGGCTTGGAGGGTCAGGGGACTTAGTAAGTAGGGTTATAGCAGGTAGGGTTTAGGGTTTAGGTGGACTTTTTTGCCACTTGCATGGCCATGACAGCATCGCAAGGTAACATGCCAGGTGGAGCACATCTTGGGGACTTAGTAGTAAGTAGAGTTATAATAAGGATAACTGGGGTAAGTAATTGGTTCCTAGGGCTCATAAGTATACTTTGGGTACTGCCCCCCCTCACTAACACTTGGATAATAAAAATACTATGGTTATATGTAGCCCTTTATAGGACCCCTCATATAAACTGTTACTGGGTGGGGCAGTACCCAAAGCATACTTACTAATCCCCCCTGACCCTCCAAGTGGTCCCATCCCGAAGGAGCACCAAAGCAATGACGGAATATGAGAAGAAGCAGAGTAGTCCCCTTTTGTGAGAAGCCCCCGGACCCCTAATATTGAAAATTCCCAATGTACTATAGTAGACTACGATGGGAATAGTTGTGATTTTGGGTGGTGGTGGGCTTTAATTTAAAGAGTGTAGAATGGAGACCCCAAAAATACAGTAGGAATATACTACCTTCCTGGTTCCTTGTTTCCCCATGATATTCCTACTATATTGTTGCGGTTCCCTGTTTGGGGTCCCCATCTTACTGCTTTAAATATAGGGGCAAGGAGTAGGAAAGCCACCCTTTTTAGCAATCGGCTCTTCTGGAATTCCGACCCGCAAAGGCCGCTCCAAGATGCATGCTTGGAGAAAGCAGTAGTCGTAGTAGTAGTAGTAGTAGTAGTATAGTAGTAGTAGTAGTAGTAGTAATAATAGTAGTAGTAGTAATAGTAGTAGTAGCAGTAATAATAATACTAGTAGTAGTAGTAGTAGTAGCAGCAGTAGCAGAAGCAGAAGCAGTAGCAGTAGCAGTAGCAACAACAACAACAGCAGTAGTAATAGTAATAGTCATCGTAATAGTACTGGTAGTGCAATGGATGGAGGCAATCTTAGCTTGCACCACCTACATGATAGGCATCTTCTGTTGCGTGACGATGCATCCCCACACCCCCACGTTAACATTGACAACTGTTTTCGGGAGGCTTGCAATGCCAATGTTCAAACGGGGGTACGGGGCTGTAAGAAATCAACCATGTAAAAGCGGTACAAGATTTTGTATCCACAGTAGTAAGCGTCATAGTAATAATAATAACGGCAATAGCTTCAATAGTAAGGGTGCCCAAAACAATGACCCTTGTCATTCTAAAATGAGCTGGGTCAGCCTGGGCGGCATTCGAAGGTCTTGCTTCCCTTTGATGGAAGGAGGCGATCATCAAGTTTCGCACAAGGCGAGTCCTTGTCCTGCCAGTTGCACCTCAGTGTTCAGCACACATGAAGTTCATGCCATCCACTCCTGTCCATCTGGAAACATACATGAGGATCATCGATGTGATGGTATTACATACTACGACTATTTGCAAAATCTGCACTGACCATTGTGACCTAAGATTCCGCTCCTGTTCCCATTCGATGGGTTTCTGAGGATCGGACTACCCTTAAAGACAAGATACATGGGTTTTTGGCGTCCCTACTCGGCACGCCGGGGGGAATATTGAAAAACTTCCTCATCCTTGTTCCCTGCTGCCGCGTAACGGGTACCAGCCAAAGTACCCGAGCTCCTTCTGCGGTGCTTTCGACGCCAAGTTGAGCTGTTCGGGCACAGCCAAGTCACCTGCGGAGTGTTTAGCGTTTAGCGCGAAAACAAGACTCCTGCTCTAACGGTTGCTCCCGATACTGGAGACCTGTTGGGAGGTATGTAGACCGGAGTGTTGACATCATGGCTATTTTTTGCAACCATTGCCGTTTGAGTGTCCTTGCTTCATGAGGCTTCGCGTGTGGTATTTTGATCCATCGGCCTGCTGCAACTGAAAGCAGCGATCTCGGATTGATGTTGTTCAGCAGGAGCACAGACCTCTCCGTGAAGTGCAGCATGGGTTTTGGGTTTAGTGCGTGGGCTTGAGGTTGATGGTTAGGGTACAGCGCGCAGGTACAAATCACAAACCTCAAAAACATCAGATTTGAAACAGACCTCCAGAGGGTCGTTCACATCATTCGCGGATGCCACGGCAAGAACCCCGATAGAGCAAAATGCTGAGAATGATAACAGGAATAGCCAAAGAAGCAAGACGGTTGGGGCTACAGCCTTTAGACACAGAAACATGTGCCAAAAGCGTGCTCTCTGTTCTAGGGCTACAGGCGTGACCCTAGTTGGTCCTCCCTAACAATAAGCAAGATTAGCTAAACAATGTATATGCTAGATTCCACTTCATGTTCAGTTTTCTCGTTCACGCGATTCTCCAGTAATACCCAATTCTAAACCCCAAACTCCATCAATCCCTGTATAACCTTGTACCACTGCCTGAAGCTCACTAGGCACCAGGAAGTAAATGGACTATTTAGCTTTGGTTAGCTGGGAATGGAGGAATGTAAAAAGAAAATGGAAACTTCTATAATGGGTAACATAGGTAGGGACTACTATAAGGATCAAATCCTAGACCATAAACCCTATAATGGGTTATTTAGGGACTACTATAAGGATCCATTCCTTCATTCCAAGCTGACCACAGGTAGATGGACCCTAAACCCTAAACCCTAAAAAATGGAATGAGGCCAGCCACTTCTGGTAGCCGTCTTTCAACGTCTGTGGGCTGCTGACATCAACCTGCAAGACGGCTCCCCTTGGTTTAGGGTTTGTGGGTCTAGGGTTTAGGGTTTAGGGTAGTGTTTAGGGTTTAATGGCTTCGTTCCTTGTGGGATGCGGCGCCATATGAGCTAAAGTCTAAAGTCCTAGTATCCCCCTTAAATAGACCCTATAACCGTCCCCCATATCATACCATATGTAACCTCTCTTTAAGGAGTTTAGATTATGGCCCATATAGGGGTTTGGGGCTTACAGCTTTGGAACTTTAGGGTGTTTAGGGTCTAGGAAGATCACTCCCCCTCTCCCACCTGCAGGCTTCCAAAAGTCAGTAGCTAATGGTTCCCCCCGTGTACGGAGATGGGTTAGCCCAAAATACAGGTGAGGATATAACCCCAATCATACTTGGTCATTAAATCCCCGAACTTCCGGAGGTGAGGGCTTTGGCTACCAAGGGGATAGGATGAGGGTTAAGGATTTACTGTTTATTTAGGGCTTAGGAGTCATTATCCCTAAGCCCCAAATCCTAAACCCCAAACCCGAACCCCTTTTTGGGGAAGGGACTCTAGAGGACGCCCTGCCTCCTGCCTGCCGGTCAGCGGAACTAGCTGCTGCGCCACAAGTGGACACTACAAGAGTCAGAATCTACCGAGTGCCTCGCTCCACGAATGCACGTAAACACTCAATATAATTGGTGTCATATCAAGAAACCCCAAGACCCATACACCCTCAACCCTTGAACCCTAAACCCTTACTTAAGGGACTTTGGAGGTTCAAGGCGTGCTGGATTGGGGTTTTGGGTCACACGGAAGAGATGACCTGAAGTACCTTATACCTTGGGAATTCTAGTACTTATTGTATCATCGCGCTTGTAGTAAATATGAAAGTACTTATAGTACTATAGCATAACAATTCAAAAAATTATAGTAATTGTAGCGCTTTAGCAATTATAGTAGTATAGTGAAGAGCAAGAAGAACTTCGAGCATCAACAAGAGGAACGCAACCGCCTGCCTTTTCCAACGGCTCATTGCGGGAGAACCAAAGGAGGCCTTCCTTGTATGGTGATAACCTGGGAGGGTTGGGTAGGGTCAGGGTTTAGGGTTTAGACACGCGCATCGCTCAAGCAAGCAAAAGGGTTTAGGGTTTAGGGTTCAGGATCTAGGGTGTTCAGAGTAGTTGCCTTGGGCCTTAGGATTGATTAAGGCCTTGCACTTGGGCCATTCGATTCTCTTAGTCTTGTCCCTTCCACCTACTGTAACTGTAGCACATGGCCCGCGCCCTAACGCTAAATGTTCACCGAGTCTATCTGGACTGCGAAATGGAGTACTTCACACCCCGCAGGGGTGTTGGGTATCTGAGGTAGTGGATTGAACTGCAATTGCAGCGAGGGTTGCTCTCAAGTGCTTGGATTACCTTAATTTCATAGCATCTGCCCGGCAACGTCAAGATCTCTGGCGGCTCATCTGAAAGGCCAATGAGCATGTCCTCATGACTGGCAGGTTGTTTTTGCTGTGTTAGTTATCATGGGCCCGTCTCGAATGTTTGAAACATTAAGGACGTGTTGAGAATGTCTGGAACGCTTTTCGGGGGCTACTTGAGGACCTTTTTGTTAAAATTGTATCACTCCAAAGACCAAACGAGCCATAGTCTAAACTCCTAGTGTCCTCCTTAAAAACCCCTATACTACTCCCCTACAATCCCCTACCACTCCCCTATATAGCCCCCTTGGAGGAGTTTAGACTATGGCTCAAAATGATGATGAAATCGTTCTGCTTTTTTGGCCAGGCAGCCGTGCAAACGAAGCTGCCCGAAGGCTTATGAAACAACCTGGGTTGCTGTTCAGGAAATTAACTTAAGTTACTACATTGGGGAAACCACATGGCAACTTTTCTATATATACCCATTACGGTAACTTTACTATATATACCCATTATGGTAACTTTACTATATATATTCATTCTGGTAACTTTGCTATATATACCCATTGCGGTAA
>CAJNIZ010011730.1:0-10408 GCA_905231905.1 Symbiodinium pilosum | reverse complement strand
GAAAACCGGCTACGCTCGAAGGTACTCCAGAGTTGAAGAATCCTGATGGGTGGTAAAGGATGCAAGGTGTCGGGTTAGCCTCTGCTTGCTCAATCATGGCCAGCCTTATCAAAATGCCACCAAGACAGTTCGTATTCCTTGTCAGGACACGTAGAATGCGGCCTCGAGGGGTCTAACGTGCAGGGACTTGGCCACTTGCAAAAATTCTGGCGGCTCAACATGAATTTTTCACCTGTTTCCCAACAAAGTTCGCAAGAGGCGCGATCCAGTTCAAGCATCCAGACTTGCTGTTTGGATCAGTATGCACTTCCTGCAGCAAGGTTTGTGAAACAAGCTACCGCTGCAAACGCAAGACCAGGCATCAGCAATCTGCACAAAAAGAGAGCGTGAACTTGGTGTAGAGCCTAGTGTGGGACGACGGCTCTCCAACTATAACTAGTCGCATGGCCAGTACCTGTAGCAGGATCTTCAGACTTCAGAACGCAGACTCTTAAAGGCCAGTTAGGAGCTCTCAGCATCAACCCTTAAGAATTGGAGTGAGTCTGCTGAGCCCTGAAAACTTATGCAACGCCAAAGCGGTGTGGTTCCACGGAGTCCCAAGGGGAAAATTGTTGGGATTACAGTTTAGCCGTTCTGAGCAAGTTTTACCTTATTCAGTCTCTATTATCTTTGCTAGCATCTGCTAAGCAAGGTAGTAAAGAATGAATTGAAGGGTGGTCAATTTCGACGAAATTAAACCGCTCTTCTCCATTACCGAATGCATTCCCTTTTACCTTTTCTATTACCCATTCTCTGACCTATTGCAAGCTTCTACTACCATTTTGGCGTGGAGAAAAAGAGTTTTCTTTTCTTCCACGCAAAAATGAATTTGGTAATAGAAGGTTTCAATATGATAAATAGAATAGGTAATAGAAAAAGGAATAGGGAATAAATTAAGTAGAGAAGGGTGGTCAATTTTGTTGAAATCACCACCCTTCTTTATTACCTAATTCGTTCCTGACTATCTTGCTGTTGGCAGATGCTAGCAAAGATAATAGGGAACCCTGGAGGCGGGTTTGGTGGCCTTTAGAACAACGAGAAGGCTACCTCGTACGTAGCCAGCGCTGCTGATGTTTGCTTCCACTTCTCGAACACTAGAGACATTGCGGCGGGGCTTGACGACGCCCTGTTCCAACAGACGCACGTGTACCAACCTGCAGCAATCTGCGCAGGCAGCCGGAAGAGTCGAGGACAACCATGACTGCCAGTCCATTCTGCCAACTGGACACCTGGTTGTCCCACTGCATACGCAAATCTGCCGATCGTGTTCAACTTGAGCTTCTGCAACTCTTTCAAGACATTATCTTCTAGCCCAATGAGCTTGCAGCAAGAGCTGAAATGGGCCTCGGAATCCACTGAGGTCGCCATAACTTCGAATGCTCGAGCCAGATCTCACCTGCACAGGAAAGCAAGCGTATAGCTAAAGCAGCTTCATGCCCTCTCAGACTCTTAATCTTTAGAAGCAGGAACTGCCAAAGCAAGATCAATTACCGTAGTTTGTTTTTCCTCATCGCACCAGCCGCGGCTGGCAGCAATGGGTTCAAACCCACATCGAGCAACGACATGTCCCAAGATCAGAAGACATGCCAATCACATAAACGTAGTAAGACAGCAACAAGAACTTCAAGATCACTCCCGCAAGAGCTTTTATAGCTTCATCGCACCAATGAGTCATCGGCGGCGACCTACGCCCTCGTTCCCGGCTCGCACTGGCAAACACTAGATATGATGATGCCTTTTGGCGAGATGTGCCAGATCTTGATCAGGATGCATTGGCGGTTCGAGACAAACAAGCGGACTACTTCGAAGTCATGAGGTTGTTGCGCATGAAAGTGCTAGAGCAAGTCGATGAGCAAACAGATATGACTGAGTTCAAGAAGCTCTCCAGCAAGTTTGTTCGTACTTGGCGCAAGAAGAGGCGCAACGGCCAGGATATGGTTTCTCGTAGATCCCGATTGTGAGCCAGGGAATTTAAGTGGTTGGAAAAGGAGAGATCGCATCGAAGGTTGGTGACCGCTTCAATTTCCTCAAGAGGGAACACATCATACGTGAAGAAGGCTCTGTGATCGTGCTTCGCAGGGAGCATGCGCCGAAGATGGCCAAGTTGCTAGGTGTTCGAGCAAACAAGGTCTCCAGTGTCCCACGCAACAGAGAGCTGGTTGGACATGACCAAAGCTCAGCATTGCCAGCAGCAGCCTCTCGATTTGCCGTAGGAGTCGGACTTTACATCAGCAATGATCGACCAGACATTTCCTTCATTGTTCGTGTGTTGGCGCAATGGTTGAGAGACTGAGCTTGCATGGAAGTGCGCCCAGAAGCTTGCAGGCCTGGAGAACCTGAGCGAAGATTTTCTGCCAGCTCATCCTGGATATCAGGAAGTAACTCAATATATATCTTCCGACCCAAAGTTTCACGGCTATCAAAGTCGTCAGCAATTCTAGCGAAGCGATAACTTTGTTAGGGCTATCTTTGGAAAAAGCCCACAGTGCCCATTGTCTCGTCACTTCTAGCGAGAACCAGGAACCGTGGCTTGTCATAGCAAATTAGGCTGAGCCGGCTGAGCTTCCAAGTTTCCAATCTTGGGTTTCGCAGGTTTCTTGCAATCGGAATCTCAATCAGTGAGGTCCTCGAGCCGAATCCTGCGCGGGGTGGGGTTCTCTAAATTTTAAACCACTTCAGCTATCATATGATTTGCTTCTAGCGTGCTTCAGCCTTTGGCGGATATCACCATCATTATCATCGCCTTGCTCTGCTTTGCAGATACTTTTCGAAGATGATGATGGCCTGCTGCGTCATACATTTGGCAGCACGCGTCTCAGCGTTCTACCTAAAGCCCGCGCTGGGATCTCTTGGCAGACTCAGGTTGTAGCATAGAAATTAGACAACAGCAGGAAAGCCATCAAAACGCTTGACTACTGCTGTTTCCCACGCAGAAGTTTCACATGTTATTTGCAAGGCAAGAGACCGCCTGCAATCTCACTGTCCAGGATTTCAATGGAAACTTACGTCGAGCTTCAGGTTGAGTCATTGCAATTATACTTCTAGGAGTAACAAGAGCTTTGACAGCAAGCTTTAATTGCAGAAGTGTGGCTCATTGAGGATCTCACATACTGATCATCATCACGCTGGCAAGTCTTGAGCTTGGCAGCAGAATATGAGCAGAGGTGGAAGCAATACGAACAGATACTGAAGCATGTGTCGCAACACTTGAACAATCATGAATCTGCAATCCCAGAGGCTGGGCTTGGCCACATCAATGTGAAATCAACTTATTTAGGGTCACTTTTGATCTGACTCGACTGTTTTAATTACCCCTGCAGCTGACGAAGCCGACTTTTAAGTCCAAATTCTACAACAAGAGCTTGAAGGGGTACCCTTCGAAGAGAGTTTGAAGAGGGCTGAATGGAAGCTTGAAGTTCCCTTTCAACAAAGGGAACGGACCACTCAGTGTTACACTCTGAGTCAGTGACGCGATCTCTTGAAAGAAAGATAAATGATCGATCGTAAGAATCCAAGTCGAGGCTGACAATGAATGCTTCAAGCCTTCTTGAAGCCTTTGACCCTTCATTCCTCCCCACGGGCTTCAGCGCTTGGAGGATTAAGACTTCCCCTTCAAGCCCCCTTAACCAAAGAGAATGTGATGAAGATCTCTTTGGTGGCGCTCGTCTGCTCTCAGATCCATTTTCGTTGCTTGTCACTGTATGCATTCCGCTATGTCTTTGTGCCATTCTTCGAGAAGCTGAATGCGAGCCTTTCGTGGAGCGATTGCCGTATCGAATTACGACCGCTGGTCAAGGTGGTGGCGGTTCCATCTCCGTGGCTGAGCTGCATGGTTCTTTGCTCTTGGAGTCGATACAGCCGTTCTTCGCAAAGGATCCGTGTGTCACACTGACGGTGCTAAAGCTTTTGTCGGTGGGAGTCCGCTGAATAACGGAACTTTGATTGAGAATTTCTTTGAAACTTGCTTGTGCCTGCGTAGATCCACATTCCAAGTTTACAGCGGTTTCGAGATCAAGTGTGGACAGGTGAAGCTTTTGAAAGCAGGTTCGGCTTACCGCGTAAACAGACTTTCTTAGGTCATCGATAACTAAGCAGGGTTTCTGTTTTAGCAACCTCAGCAAGATGAGCGGCCGAGTATGAAGATGAGCATCAGAAGCAGCCGCGCAATTGGCCAGAATTGGCCCACAATCGGTGAGCGCGCAGTTTTTCTTTGTTTAATTTCTATTCCCGTGTTCAGAGACGTGCCCGGCATTTTGTACCTCAGGCGGAAGTGTGCTCTGCTGAAGGGCCAAGCCCCCCTCAAGCCCCCCTTCAAGCCTTCCTTCGCCGAACGGTAACGGAACCAGCCTCAACACTGACTTCATTGGTGCACAAAACCCGATGTCAAATTTCTGTGGCCCGGCTTCAACTTGACCAGCTGCAGCAGAAGCTTCAAACATTAAGGACAGACTTGGATTGCGGTCGCAGAGGTTAAACTGCGTGGAGATAACCTTCAGGCACAGCCGCGCATCTGCATTTAGGGAGTATTAAGATGCTCTCTGCTTGCTGAACGTGGCTGCTACTAATTTGGCTGCGCAAGATGATAGAGTAATAGATTTCTGCGTCCTTGACCAGAAACTCACTAGACAAGAGCACAAAGACCATGCCGCTGGTTCTACTGCAGTCTTTGGACTTTTCTCTCCAATCGCTGTCCGTAAACTTTCTTTCTTCATTTTCATCCACCAACATATCCACCCGCTTCTTCTGCGAACGGTGTCTCAATCTCGAAGCCCTAGATTGATTTTAGTCATGTTAGGTTAGGCAAGTGACAGCCAGTGGTAAGGACCTTTCAAAGCCCAAGCCTAAGTGTGAGCTGGCAGCTCCTGAGACAGAGCCAGACCCATGGAGGTTGTTAGAAGTTTTAGAGGAAGCTTCTTCTCCCCCACCTAAACCCAGTGTTGGTGCCGTTCCTTCGAGCACTGTCAGTTTTCCCGACATTGCATCCGCTTCCGCCTTTACACCCTCTGTGTCACCTAACCTTCAAAATGATGCTGCTCTGCAAGTCCTTGTGCCGACTCAGGGCAATGTCCATGGAGCGGAGACGGGCTCTGACAAGAAGAACCTAAGTGTAGCAAATTCTTTGGAGCCAGATGATCGGGTTTTGGATGAAAATTCTCAGCCTGGGATAGAAGATAGCGACATTGACAATCTTCTAAAAAAGGCTGACGATCAGGTTTCAGAGTGCGGGTCATCTTCCAGCTTCTTGTCTGTGGGTTCAGATCTTTCTAGGCAGATGCGCGCAGCTGATCATGCCATGCCTTTAAACAACCAAAACAACTTGATTGCTGCCGCCCACTTGTCGTTGAGGAGCCCTCTGCCTAAACTTCTTTGGGAAGAAGGGTTTTGGGGTTCTTTCTTCAATTCTGCTAAGAAACTTGATGATGTGTTGCCACATCCATGAGACCAGGGCAGTGCAGACTCCGCAATGTTCTCCAGCAGATGATGGCGAGGAACCACAGCTTAAGAAGCCTCGTGTAACGCCTGATCAAAATTTCCATGCCGTAGTCAAAAACCGTGAGGTTGTGTCTTGGACTGAAAAGCGAGACACAGAGAGGCGCAGGGCACTGGTTCGATGGTCAAACCTAATTCTGATTTGGGAGCTTGAAGGGGATGATAGAATCCTTGAATTACAGAGGGCAAGCTCTGAACAACGGCTTGATATGCTGGAGACGTATATGGCCAGAAAAGCTCCAGCCACCATGCTTAAGAGGGCCTTCAGCTTGTTCCGTTTGTAAAGATGGCACGTCGTCATGGCCTCAAATTTCCCTGCGCTGAAGTTGACTTGTTTAATCTCATGTCCGAAGCCAAAAGTGGAGGAGCATCCTTGTCTCAACTTCGAGGCTTCATGGAAGCCTTGACCTTCGCCAGGTTTGTCTTCGAGCTCGAATCCTTCAGGACACCGTGCGCCAGCAGGAAGTGTTGGGGTTTGGGATCAGCCAAAAAGGCCAGACTTCCATCCAGGGCTGCCCCATTGCGTGTCAGTGATCTGGTCATCTTGCATTCGATCCTACGTGAGTCTGCTGACTACTGGGATAGGCTATTCGCTGGATGTTGTCTTTTCTGCGTATATGCTAGAGCAAGGTGGTCGGATGCCCAGCACGCAGGAGGATTTCAAGTCGACACTGACCGGAAGTCAGGCAAGACAGCGTTCTTTGAGGCTGTTGTTGAGGTTCGCAAAACCATGAATCGAAAGGGCAAAGAACCGGTCTGCCTGGAACTTGTGAGTCCGGGCCTCGGCATCACCTTTGATGATTGGGTTCGGCAATTCTTGAATGTTCGCGAGAAACTTGGAATCTCCCGTGCATACCCATTCATGCCTGCCCCGAACAGCTCTGGAGAGCCAACCATCAGGGCATTAGCGTCGGATGAGTGCAGCGCCTGGCTCCAGAAACTCCTCCCGGACAGAGGTGAGATGCCAACAACTTCACATAGTTTGAAGTCCACCATCCTTTCATATTGCGCAAAATACGGGTTGGGCCATGTTGACCGCCTTGCCTTAGGCGGACACAGTCATCCTTATAAGATTTCGGACACGTACGCCCGGGATGCCTTAGCGAGACCCCTAAGATTGCTTGCTGAAGTTTTGGAGGCGATAAGGGAGAAGTACTTTTTCCCGGATGAGTCTCGCGCGGGTCGATTCAAGGAAGGAATCCGGCTTGCGTGGTGAGTCAGGGTTTCCAGGAAGGTTTAGTAATGCACATGTCCCACAGGACAATGCTGCAGAGGCCGTGCAAACTGCCGTTGAAGCTGAACCCACTGCGCTGGATGATCGTGAATCGTTGGTTAGTCATTACTCCCCGAGTCTAGCTCCCAACAATGGTGAGAGTGACGATGGCAAAAAGAGTCTTGAGGCCTCTGACAGCGGTCACACTTCCAGTAGCTCGAGGTCCAGTTCATCGAGCAGCAGCGATGATTCCCAGACAGTCCGCAGGTTGAACTGTTGAACAAAGGGCCACCAGTTCCTCCAGAGGGACACAGGTTTGTGCAACACCCTGCCCTGAAGACATTGCACTTTCAAAGGCTGGAGCACACGTTGCGCGCCATCTGTGGCAGAAAGACCGAAGATGTGTATAAGGAGCCATGCCAAGTGCGCGCCACAACCCCTGTGTGCCGCAACTGCCAGAAGATTTTGAGGTCTGAGGCTGCGATTTTGCCGACATGCCTGAGCAGGTAGAAGGAGTGCGATTGCAAATCGGAAGTCTTCAGAGAGGAGGATTTTCTGTGGAGTATCTCTTGATAACTCTTTGTCAGTTATCGTCCTCAGTTCTGAACTTCCATTCCGGGACCCCGTCTCGGGTCCCGTTGGAAGGAATCAAATTCGCCATACCACATGTTCATGGGTACGCTGTGGAGTTAAGATTTGTGATGCCCCCGCCTCGGGCTCAGAACGCTGAGCCACATGTTCATAAGATACATTGTGGAGGTTTTGATTTGTGACGACTTTGTTCAGCTGGTGAATCTTTGTAAATGCCTGTTATAGTCATCAGATCAGGGCCTGCCGTCCGGGGCCCCATCTAGGGTCCCGCCGGGAAGTGCCAAATGCAATACCACATGTTCATGGGTTGCACTGTGGGTTTGAGATTTGTGATGACCCTGCCTCGGGCGAAAGTCGTCAGGCCCCACCTCGGGCAAAGTCATGTTGTGCTTGACTGCGCCTGGCTGGAACGTTGCATCGTTCACTCATACTCTTGATAATCCTCCACAAGAAACCCTGGGCTCGAAATTGGAGGGCAGCCATGTCTCTGGTTGACTCGGAGGCTTCCTTCAAATCGCGGTGCATTGCGGTAGGGGGCAATGAAGATCTTTGGAACTCCTTGAAGAGGCACAACATCAAGACGTTTTCTGACCTGTCTTTTGCTTGTGGAACTCCGCAGGCACCACCCAGTGATGAGGCTTTTCGCTTGTTTTCCGAAGATATCTTCGGAGCGGCGCTTACCTTGGGCCAGACGTCGAAGTTGAGGCGCCTGCGTTTTGAAGCCGGGACAGTAATTGGCACACTTACGCCAACAAGTCACTGGCGATTCCAGTGAGACACCTAAAAAGCTGCCGATGGCGGAGAAGGTGGCACGCTATCTTGAACTCATGCAAAGCTAGGCTACCTGGCCTTCTGTTGGAGGATGAGCTTCTACCTTCTCACGAGCTCGTGGATGCAGTGGCTCAAATGGTGGAGGCCAATCATCTCACCTGGCTCGCACATCGCGCTGCACAAAGAGAGAGCAGGAGCTTAGGATTGGCGTGAAGCAGAAAGACAAAGTCTTAAGTGTGCTTGATAATGCGGTGACGCTCACTGCTCTGCCAGACAAGCTGACAGCAGATCATTCCTCTCCGCTCCATTTGCAATGGTGCCTCCAAAGGCGAGGATTGGCACTTGATATGTGCCGCGTGCTGAGTTGGCACACGCGCGAAAAGTGGCTAGCTTTCTTGCTGCAGGCCCTCACTCGCGAAGTGCCGCAAGGACCCGTGTCCATAAACCAGTTGTTGCGTGCGGACTCGGAGATGTTTCTCCTCATCTCCAAACAGGTTACGTCATTGAAGCCTGATTCAGCTGGGGTCATGCAGGTTGACCAGGCCATGTTGCAGCTTAAGACCGATCCAAGGGTGACCATGCACTTGCTTCCATTGCCCAAGTCTGCAGCTCCCGCGTCAGCCCCTGCTGAGGATGATAAGCCTCCTGCGCCCCACCACCAGCAACGTACTAGAACTCGCACGCCTGCCAAGAAGAAGGGCCTGCTGGCCGCGGTTAAGACAGAAAACTTGCCTGCTGAGCTGAAGAGTGCCAAATTCCTCACTTACCATGACAATCGCAGGCTTTGCTGGAGCCACAGTTGCGAAGGATGCAAATTGGAAGCCACTGGGCAGCCGCCCGCCTGTCGCAAAGGCGTCCACGCATGTGCTTATTGCCGCAAGCCTGGCCACGGAGCCAGGAGCTGCTGGAACAACCCTCCTTCGCCAAGCTTCAAGTGCAAAGCATCAGGCGCCGCCCAGGAGTGACAGTTGTTCGCCGATCACCCTTCCACAGAAGCGGTGGGTGAGACAGGCAACGTCAAATCCTTCCAGTTTTGTTTTGAGCCTCAACGTGTCTCTGACCCCATAAGCGGGGATGCCGAGCGGCTAGCCGCACAGTTGCTGGCCCAGGGCATGAGTGATTCTGAATCCTTAATTAAACTTGCCAATCTTTTCCGTAGCTCGGGCAAATCCTGATCAGCCATCAGGGAAGTTCTTCTTAAGCGGTGCATATGTTCATGGCGGAGTCTCTGGACTCAGGAGAGTGACCCAGAGCTTTCCTGCGGCAACCAGATTACTCGCAGCTTTGGCGAAGCGTCTTTATAAGCCAGGGTTTTGCTTTTCCACCTTGGGCTTGTCATACAACAACTTGGCTCCACGCCATGCGGACAGGTTCAATGCTCAAGGTTCGGAGAGTGGCCTGGCAAAACTCTCCCCTTTCGAGCGAGGGGGATTGATTTTGAGCTCAGCAAGCCAACCTGAAAGCCTTGCCTTTGAAGGTAACACGCTCTACTTTGACGCCCATCAGCCTCAGGAGACTGAGCCTTGGGCCCAGGGTGAACGTTTGGTTTTGGTTGCTTACACCATGTCTGGCCTTGACAAGTTGCCGTCGCAGGATGCCCGCGCGTTGTTGCAAGCAGGTTTCTCCCTTCCGGGACAGGCCGGCGCAGCCATGCCTACACCTGTGAACTCTGACCAGCCTCGCCGTCAACCTGACTCGGGGCCTCCTGTCCCTAATCCAGACCACCCTAATAAACCTTACAAATCCCGGAGAAAGCCAGAACTGAGGCCAAAGGTTCAGCGAGCTCAGGGCCCGGGCCAGGCAGGAGTGCTTTCAGCAGAGCTTGGCGTCACCATTGAGGTCTTCTGCGGCGCTGCGCGATTAAGTGTTGCGTTGCAAGAATTGGGCTTTGAGACAATCGCAATTGATCACATTGCCAAGTCAAATCATCCTGTCCAAACGCTCGACTTGACCGACCCGGAACAAGCCAAAATCCTGGAAGAAATTATCGAAAATCAGGCAGAGCGGATTCGTCTCATCCATTTTGCCCCACCGTGTGGGACGGCCAGCGCCAAGCATCTACGGCTCAAGCCTTGTTTTCCCGTTTGGGAGGGGTGTAGCTTGCCAGTTCCTGTGTACCCGAGCACGGCCGTGCGGGGGCACAGACGGGTGCATCCTCAGAGGGTGTACTGCGTAGCTAGCGGGGGGTAAGTAACTGCCATAGGAGGGTACTGGCATCTGTGTTGGTCAGTACCTTTCTTTTTCTGCTGCTGTCTGCAAATTTTACAAAGTTCACTGGGTACGCAGTTGGGCCGATTTCCATCT
>CAJNIZ010011728.1:0-10669 GCA_905231905.1 Symbiodinium pilosum | reverse complement strand
GATCCAGAGGCCAAAATGGGTTGGTTCTGCAGGTCATGCTCTCACACACAGTGTCGCATAAGCGCTCCCTTGGCAGTAGCTCTTCCTCCCCGATTGAAGTACTCCATCGATGAACATGACATGCTTACGCTGAAAATCAAGCCTGAATCATCGACGCTCGACTGTGGCCTATGACTCCTCGATCAGCCGTGGTGACCAAACTCAGGGACACATCAATCTGAGAGGAGTCCTGCACCTCCGAGCATATGGCAAGATCTGCCATCATCCTGAAGTTGGTGCAGGGAGACTGCCGTGTTTAGGGTACCGGATAGTACCGGCCTACTCAGTCCTGAATAAAGAAGCTGTTCTCGCATCAAGCTCTTGGACGCAGCAGGTGTTTTTCTGCAAAAGTTGCAAGCAGAGAATTCCTTCACAACTACGAGCAGTCCTGCAACAGAATTGCAAGGCTCTCTTGAGAGGCCTTTTGCGACTCTAGCACGTGAAGCAGGGGTCTCTACCTAAATCTTTGGAGCCTTTTTGTGGGCAGCTAACAGCATCCTTACAGGTCTTGTCGGACGGCACTGGATATCCCTTTTAGTAGATCACAGTTCAGTTCAAGGGCGTGACGTCTGCATAGACCCCGCACAAACCTCAAGTTGTTTGTTTTCTTGCTTCCGTGTAAATGCCGTACCAGCTGCGAGCTGCTATTCCGTACTTGCTTGAGGCTCCAATGTTTGCTCTTATGGTCCCCTCATGTCGGCCGGCCGATGGGCTGATTTTTGCTGGGTTGCGGGTGGTGCAAGCACTTGCGCGACAAGCAGCTGCGCAGAGTGTGCAGTAGTCGCGCGCACGTCTCGCGCAGCGCCAAGCTAGTGCAGCCCTTGTGCAGCTGTGCAGGCAGGCAGTTCATCGTGCATTGAGCAGCGCGCTCGCCTACAATGGTTTGCAGTCTACCACCTACATAGTGTGAAAATACATAGTAACCCGTTCGCAGGTACCATATCTCCTTTCTGATGCCCAGGTAATTACTGGGATGCGGGTGCCCCGCACTCGCAGCTTCAAGGCCTTTGGCATGTAGATCAGTCTACAGCGTGCATCTTGTGTCAGGGTGTTGTTGTCAGTTTCCCTCCTGCATCTCTCTGCTGCCTTGGGCTCGGCACAGCCCCTGGCATCTCATGTGAGTATGTCTCAGGGAAATCATTCATCAAAGCACTACCAGACCACCTTTCCTTTGCAAGCGTCATGTCTGGGCCCCTCCGATGTGCAGGTGCTGAGATTGATGCGCCCGACCTGTGTTTGGCACACCCCTTCTGCTACGACTGCTACTGATGATGCTGATGCTACTGCTGCTGGTGCTGAAACTGCAGTCCCACACGCCTTTGGGCTTTCGGACTTCTCTATCAAGAGCCCTGTTCGCAGCTTGTAGGCCTCAGCAAAAGTTCCAAGGAGCTTATGCGAGGCTCATCCCTGAGGCCTGGGTTCAGCCACCGGCCGCCCAAAGGGAGAGCGAACACTGTCGCATATGACTCCTATATCCTTTAGCCAGGCACCCTAAGCAACCCGGACCCCTGCAAAGAAACCCGAATGCTTGTGCCAAGGCTGCTGTCTTGACAGTCACCTCATCATAGGAGCCAAGCCCAGCAGACTCTGCAGGCATCCGATGTAGGAGCGCCGAGCAGTGTCTGAACTGGCGGATCTTGTGAGCGCATGGACTTGTGGATAGCAAGGGGCTTTATGAAAGACGACCGCGGTGTACAAAGCATAGTACAGCAGATATAGCAAATTAGATGGTAAACTGTATAGTCTATTCATTATAGTATAGAGTATACATATTAAAGCATGTTTTATAATGTATGAGAAGGGCTTAGTATAGCACGATGCAATACAACACAAGGCCAGCAAATACAATTGCTGAGAGAATGAGCCAGCAAACTATATTTCCTGCATGGGCTCTGTAAAAATCATCGCGGCTTCTTACCCTGAGCGAGGGTCCGGGTTTGGCCTGTGAATGCCGGCACTTCATAGTAGACTACAGTACACTGTTTGATAGTAGGCTATAGCATACTGTAGTAACGGTCTCTCTAGCCACTTCTCGCTTCTTGCGCCCTGAGCATGCACATGCAACACTTGGGAGCTGGCAGATGTTTGCTACATAACCATATAAGGCCAGTCGTAGTCTTAGTCGTATAGTAGGACTAGTAGCAGTAGTCTATTATAGTAGTAGTAGTAGTAGTAGTAGTAGTAGTAGTAGTGGTAGTGGTAGTGGTAGCAGCAGTAGTAGTGGTAGCGGTAGTGGTGGTAGCAGTAGTAGTAGCAGTAGTAGTAGCAATAGTAATAACTTAGTAGTAGTAGTAGTAGCAGCAGTAGTAGTGGTAGCGGTAGTGGTGGTAGCAGTAGTAGTAGCAGTAGTAGTAGCAATAGTAATAACTTAGTAGTAGTAGTAGTAGTAGTAGTAGTGGTAGCACCTGGGAAACCAAACCTCTGTAAATAAACAAGCGCACGCACTTCTGCCATCGGAAGTGAGCGTTTGGGCAAACAAAGATATCGTGCGGTGTCAGGGCTGAAGGGCTTCAGGGTTGGATGGTTCCGAGCGTGCCACCCGTCATGTTTTCTTGAGAATCAGTGTGTCTTGGAGTATCAAAAAGATAGCAGGAGCTCTCATTCTGTACTGTAGTGATTCAGCTTCAGCAACAAGAGCCGATGAGCAAGTCGTGCCTGAATCAAAACTCCAGCACAGCAAGTTTTCAGTCAGCAAGCCCCAATGAATTTTATTGAATAAACATCTCGGCGGCCCTCTGCTTTGCATGCACTGCGGCGAAGCTTTTCAAGCCATCCGGAAGAGCGAACCTGGGCGGGATTCTTGGAGTTGGTTCGGGATTTCTGAATGTTGGGGTTGGGGTTCTGTAAGCACGTAGTTTATCTTGACTGAAAGTTGATCGGTATATTCTTGGCACGTGGGCTCATCCTTCTTGATACACGTGCCGTCCGGCCCACAAAGTCTTCCGACATGAACGTGGCCTCGGCCAAGGGGTTCACTGCGTAGCCTGTGGTCAGCCACTGCTCATACACGCGAAGAAAAACATGGTTCAGGTAATGAATCTTTGGGCAAGCTTGAACAAACAGAGTGACCACTTGTAGCACATGCACACCAGTTTCGAATAGCCTGTAATGGAACTGTGCCCAGGCTCCATGGAGATCTCAGTATGTGTGTTCGACATAAAGTATCCTGCTTCCAGGGATGTTCTGATTACCTTGCCTATTGCTTTTGCAGCCGCCAACATCTCCTGGAGAATTTCATCAGCTTGAACCTTTGTCCGGAAGTCAGGGTACTGCAATTACAAGGTGAGGAACTCAATGGAATACGGCCGTGTCCATGTTCTTGGACCACTGTTTCTCAGGGTATTCCCGTGTTGCACTGTACCCCAGAAGGTTTTTGTAAGACGTCCACAATGGAGTTTGCTTTATGAGCTTTGCATCCAGTTTTTTGAGGGCTTCATTCAAGCAAATGAGGTCCCTCTGGACTGAGCACCGTCCAAAGAGCACCTTCATAGATGAATGCGCTCGCAGTGAAGTCTAGGCGTAGAGCTAGGCCGACCCCAGCATGCCAAACATGAAGGAAATCCACTGCAACAAATGCTGCCGGTGTATCCTCCATGTCTACCAGCAGGTGCTTTATCAATGCGCCACCAGCACCATCCCATGGTAAAGGGTTTTGCAGTTTCAAAGGTGGCAGGTTTTCAACCACGCAGGCTCTGTCAAGCTCAGGGTCTCAAAGGGAATGAAAACATGTGCCCTAGGCCGGTCCATCGTTGAAATGTGCCTCTTGCGAACCTTGTGAAAATGACGGATCAAGTTGGCAACCTTCTTCACGAAAGGAGAATGATGCGCCACTTGGCGCCCGCAGCCTCAAAGCCGTGATCCAGGAGTGCCTGCAACTCTTGAGCCTAAACTTCCATCAGGTGAAGATTTTGTCATCAGGGCCTGGGTCAGTCTTTAGCCACCAAGCTGCGGAGGACAGAAAACAAGAACCGCGTGGCACGCGAGTGCCACTGCAGATTGATTCCCAGCTCGATTTCTGTTTGCAAAGGTCGCTCTGAACTTCCGTCTACAGGATCTTTTTTTTAACTCTCAGCCACCATCCCCATGCAAGTAGGAAAGGGATCAGCTTCTGAAAGTCAAGATTCCCAGTTCTGTGGAACACTTCATGTCGCTGGTGAAGCGCTCAATACTGCCAAAACAGATCAAGAGCTTCGGTTTCCCGATGGACGGGTACCCCCAGTACTCGATGGAAGTAGCTTCACTCAAAACTGAAAACTTCGACCTGGGCCTTCCAACCTGCGCAGGTTGCCAGCCTTCCAGCTAAAGTCATTCGGCAGAGCCAACCGTGGGCACTCTTGCAAAGCAGCTCAAACAGGGGAGCATCGGCACTAGAAGGTGGCACCTTTGCAATCTTGGCCAACACTGCGCAAGGATCCCGCTTCAAGGCTGCCTGAGCATCGAGGACCAGGTCTTTCGCCGGGAGCTTGGCCAAGCAAATTCTGCGATTCGCACGTAGACAAGTCTAGCTGGGCAGACTCACATGCAAGAAAGCATCGATCAATAAGAGTCAGAGGCTACATGTAGACAGCAGGACTGTCAGGCACCCGGGCTTCTGATTTTGTCCCGCACAGCATAAGCACGAGAATTCTGAGCTCGGCTGTGTGAAATCACACATGCAGCAAATAGGATTCTTAATGATCCAGAGAAAACATGGCAGCTGATCATCCTAGGATGGGCCCGCGCTGGGCAGCATATGTGGCGGCACAATATGCGTAGCACGGAGGCGGGAACCTCGGCATAAAGTCTTTCCCGCGCATACTCTTTGCACCCAGTTGTTTGTTTCGGCAGCAGCGTTCGTTGTCATGAAATTCTGCTATCAGTGCAGCTTCAAGCATCTCCATATCCCTAGCAACTCCGGCTGGCAACCTTGCGTAGTACGTCAAAGCACTTGAAGTTCTGCTTGAAATAGCTTCTCCTGCTCTGAATTGGATCGGATGTTAGGCCAATCTTGGAACACGCAAAGTGACTTGCCCTCAAGCTCCTGCCGCACTGCATTGATCACCTCGACACAATGCCAAAGAATCTTCGAAGCAACAGCATTTTCGGAAATCACTCGCTGATCCAGGTCCGAGCTTGTCATCGCCTCTAAAGCAGGGGACTCAGCAACCCGAGTGCTTGCAGCATTGAATCATCTTCGGAATCAGTCCATGGGAAGATGTCTAGTTTTGCGTTAGTCACCATGACAAGACACACGCACGTGCACAGACCTATATACCTTCAGTGCTGCATACAGCTGCGTGATGGATTGTCTAGGGTTGGAGGCATGTGCATAGGAATTCGATCAGACCGACTTCAGAAGTGCACGAATATTCATGAAACAGCCAGCACATGAGGATGCATTTCAAGCCCATGCGATGGATCACATACTGTCGGGGCCCGAGCACATCTGCCATACGTCACAGCGATCAGGTGGACTTGCTCGCTGGCATTCGGAGTGTCGTAGCTGCCTGACACACCGTGGTAATTAGATGGGAGCATGCTTGCAGTGTCGTAGCACGGCATTGAGCAGTCTACAAAGAATTTGGGGACGAAGACAGTACTCAGGGCACTACATCCTGTGTGAGTTTTATATAGGTATTGTAAAATTAGGTTGGGTACTTCCCACCCATGTTACATGGTAACAAAGTGTTTCAGCGGGGGAATTCTTACATATGGTATGAGCTCTGTATATTTCAGAGGCGTTGAACCCCTTGGACTTCTGGGGACATGTCAAAACCGTCATGATTTTGGAATCCTGCAATTCCCGTATGACTTCTTTTACTACATGGACCTTGATCTGCCTAGTTTTCATGATCATAGCTCTCAGGACTTTGTAGGAACTGAACTGAATTTCAACACATAGGCCAAGCCTCCCAACAACAGTGACCGATTTGCTTCACACCTCGAGATCATTGAACTCTCCACCACCGTGCATATTGCAGGGCGCTGGCTCCCAGAGATGCGAGCATATGCCCGCTAGTAGCATATCACACCTTTGCTGACAATAACTATATAATTCAAGACCCGATGCCTGCGCAAGCCCCTCAAATCTTGATCTTTTCCAGGCCCCTCTAGGCTTTTGGCCACCTCCGGGGCGCTGAGCTTGGCTGTGAGGAGAGGCGGTGGCTTGGAGGCCTACATGTGCCTGCCAGCGGACGGATGCTGCTGTGGTGGGTTCATGGGTTTCGGCAGTGCGGGACTTTACCTAACGAAGGTTCCCGGGACTTCCGGTTAAAGGAGGAAGGACTTTCGGATGAGCACACCGCACAACAGACCGTCGTGCCTTGCTGGACCCCAGACCCACGTGCCAAGCCCCCGATCCTGGAACTGCTTGGAAACCCCAACTCTTCTCCGCGAACAACCAAGTTACCCACGTCGCAGAGACCCCAACTGAGCCCTGTCATAGAAGGCAAGAAGAAAATATGGCCAATGTGAGCATGACCACAGTAGTGACTGAGCATGATAACATCCGCATGCGAGAAAACAAGAACAACATTGATGACGGTGACAAAAACAACTTTTCCAAAATGGCTATGCCTGCACCGCAAGCCTAGCAGTCTGAAAACCCTGCATAACCTCCGTAAACTATGACACCATATTCCCAGGGTATGAGGTACTCGGGCAGGGTATGAGGTACTTAGGTCATATATGTTTTACCATCAGCCGCAGCCACAAACCTCCAAACCCCTAAACCCTTCCCTCCCTAAACCCTCAAGCCTGACACCTTACCGCCCCGACTTCGTATTTGCTCCAAACAGGCCTGGGGCTAACCGTTGTTGGAAAGGATGCCTGGCTCTGCGAGGCCAGGTCCTGAGGTCAAGACAGCTCTGACAAGCATGGCGCTCATGCTTTGGTGTTAGGATGTTCAGTTCACGGCTGTCGGTTTAGGATTTCGGGTGTACAGGGCCACGGTTTGAGGAATGGGTTTAGGCTGTTAGTCTCAGAGTTGGCTATCCAAAGCCCTTGGTTATTTCATTTAGGGTCGTTCATGCCTCATCCCGCCGCAATCAACAGCCTGCATCGTGACCCCCAGGGAAGTGCGTGCGGATGAGCCCTGCTAGCATGACTTCAGTCTCTTTCGTGTGGGAAATGTGGGTTGAGGGAGGGGGTACAGTTTCGCGCAGGTAAGATTGGGTCGCAGCAAGCAACGTAGTTTTGAAGCTTTTCAGGTCTGCTGAATCGGACGGAATTTGCTGATTTCAGGTTTGTTTTGTTTCAAGCGATGTCCAGAAAGGACGGGTTGGGCAAAGAATCTGCTGGACCTACTGCCAGTCCTTCCAGTACAGAAAGAACTTCTAGGCTGGGAACTCGCTCCACAGGAAGCAAAGCCAAGTGCTGTAAAAGGCGAGATAGAATCGGTAAAATCTCCGTAGTGCAAAAATTTCAGAGTCATGTTCTCCACAATCACTGCTGTACGCAGTACCCCTCATGCGTGAAATGGTACTGTACATGTAAGAGTGCGTTCTATGAGGCGTCGCAAACTCTGAAAATCTGCAAGCTATCCCTCGCTGCCTTGCAGAGTTGGGACTTCTCCTCCAAAGCACGCTGAAGTGCGGCTGAGCGCAAACTCTCCGCGTGAAGAGCCGCCTGAGCCTCTGCACATTGCTGGGGATTAAAGGGTATATAAGGGCTTGGTGCTTCATGTGTTTGCAGGTGGTTTTGGGATAATATCGGGGTTGGATCCGGATCCTATGAGTTTGGGGTTTAGAGGAGCTTTGTCGTTCTTGTCTGACATAAGTCTGGGAGACTTCAAAAAAAAGAAAAGGCAGCCCTGACTTCAGGAGTTGATCTTTGTCTCCTTGAGCTCCCTGCGCTGCGCTTCGAGAGCGGCTTCTGAAGTACTGTTCTTCAGAAAGAATAAATCGAAATGAAAGGCCTAAAGCTACTACTTTGGGGGGATTCCCACTGTGGCCGTTTCATGCTTAACTTGGAGTGGGAAAGGTTCAGCATTCGATTGGAGATGTAGTGGTAATCATAAATGACTTGCTCTTGCTGGATGGTAGGTATTATAATGCCCACATGATTACTAGGAATCAGAAAGGAGTGATGTATCCATGGCATCCCACCGACACATGGTCTATGACTAATATTGAGCAAGTGTAGCATCAAAGCTCCAAAATCAAAACAAAGCCCCACCGTCCACTCTGGCCGCCGAGATTGAAACTCACTCTCCAGCTGCTTCCTTCTTCGCGGCCTTGCGCACCCTGCTGAGCATGGACCTCAATCAGAGGAATGACCATGGATGGCTTGCATCTGCTTCCTGGCGGCAGGAATGGTGTACCGCAACGTCTCTTCGGTATGGAACGGCTGGTGAAGATCAAGGGCCTGAGCAAGCATCTGAGAGTTGGAGACGTTTGTTAGAAGCATTTGATTCCCGGGACTCTCACGAAAAGATCCCCCATTCTCACCCCTGTTAAGGAACAGGCGTTCATTGAGGGAGTGTGAAAGTTGGCCGTTTTCGTCCAAGATATTCTCCTACAGAGCCTTTGCGAGCAGGTTGTTCTATGTTGTTCTAGTCCTCGCGGGAGGCTTGTTGTAAATCAGCTTTGTTGTTTTTAAAGCCTCAGAAAAATTCGGAAGATTTTGTAACAACTTCAAGCAACCTTTGCACATTCCTTTGACTTAGGGTTGTGTAAGAAACCAAAATTCCAATCCTGTGTTAGGAACGGCAAAGTCTGGTAAGGGAGTTTAGACCCTAATTGGTGCCACGTCTTATTTGGGCGTAGGTGGCCGACCCTTTGAGCCGGAAACTTCATTTACGCTTAAAGTTGTTTTTTTGTTTCTCGATCCTGCTTTTTGTATTGCTGCTTAACATTGCCTAATCTTGACCAGAGGACTTTTTCAGCACTAGTGCTGGTACTACTAGTTACTAGTTCTAGAACTAGCAAATCTCGTGTTGAGATGGTCCTTTCTACGCGTAGACTTGCAAGAAATCATTTGGCAGTTCTATAAGCTTTCCTAGTTCCTTCCAAGAAACCCAGGTTTATGTTGCTGAAGCTAGCTGAAGTGATAGCCCGCTTTTCCCTCTCCCCCGGTGCTTTCGCGCGAGGTTCATGCGGTCATCTTGAGGTTCCCATTGAGAATTTCTCGTTTATTGCAGTCATTCAGAGTTTTCCCGAGCAGATTTTCATCCTAGCGACACTTTCAACCTTTCAACCAAGTTTGATCAGCTCCCACGCATGCTTCCCTTTCAGATCAAGTGGAGAGGGAAAACGCTCGCTGACCGAAAATAAGTTTCAGTTGCTGCCCATTTGCTCTTGGGGCTACTACAACTGAGACCATACTATACTATAGCACCGTATAGTTCATAAAGTATACTGATAGTGATAGTATACTAATAAATGTGATAAATCAGTTACTTCGGGCCCTGCGATGCATGCATGTAGATTGCATTCATCGTCGGGGCAGCGGGTCGTTCCCTAAGCCCTAAAAATCCCAGAACCTTAAACCCCAAAACCCTAAACCCTGAACCTTGAGCCCTAAACCCCAAACCCTAAACCCCAAATCCTAAACCCCCCTTTAAGGCCCATCCTTACGCCCATAATCCTAAACCCGAAACCCTGAACCCCCTTCAGCCCATAACTAAAACCTCTCACCCAATGCTCATGGCTCAAATGTGGAGATTCCACAAATAGTGAACCCTTACGGCTGACCTTCAAAGAGGGTCATAGTCAACTCTATTGACAAGGGAGTGTGATAGGTAGGGATGCTATAGCAGAGATGAATCATACCTTGATTATTCATACAAGCATAGTAGCGGAGATGAAAGTCTATAGGGTTTATGATGAGAAAATTGAATATATATATATATGTATGATCAAATGAAACTTAACCCAATGCCCTGATCTTTTTGCACGCCGAACCTTGAAGCCTAAACCTTCATCAAACAGCACACGAAAACAAAACCCGGAGCAAAAGGCGCAAACCAAACTTCCAACCCTAACAGCTAGGCGCCGCCACCCTAATCCCGAAGCTCTTGAACATTTAAAGCCTACACCCCAAACCCCTTAACCTTAAATCCTGAACCCTAGTCCTAAACCCTAAACCTTAAATCCTTAGCCATCGGGGCCTTGCGCTGTGAACATGGCAGCGCTGCTATCCTTAGACGCTGCGTGGGCCAGGGATCTGAGCCGCCCCTTTGGAACGATGAGGATCAGGGCTTAGGGCAGAGGGTGTATGGTTTAGGGTTTCGGATTTTAGGGTTTAGAATTTCGGGTTTCCATGTAGATGCGTGTAGTACTCAGTGGTTGTCGTGGTCCTTGTTGTTTATGTCATCATTTCGTTGCTATCACAATCACGGTGGGTATGACTAGAGTATGAACTATCACTAGCAGCTTCCGTTGCAGCTGCAGCTGCTGCTGCTGCTGCTGCTGCTGCTGCTGCTACTGCTAGTACAACGCCGACGACCACCGCCGCCGCCGCCGACGCCACCAATACTGTCCCTGCCACTTACATTACCACTGCTACACACTACGGCAGCAACACTTACTACTACTACTACTACTACTACTACTACAACACCACTACCACAAGACGCCGCCGCCGTCACGACCACCGCCGCCACCACCGCCGCCGTCACCACCGCCGCCACCCCCACCGCCACTGCCACCGC
>CAJNIZ010011726.1:0-10674 GCA_905231905.1 Symbiodinium pilosum | reverse complement strand
CAAGCAAATTGTAGGGGTGAAAGTAGATGTAGGCCCCATCAGCGATTTCGGCAGTATGTCCCGGTCCAATAGAGACGCCATCAACCCAGGGGAAACAGTAAAAGTTGTTGACGAATTTCGGGAAAGGGGTGGCCTTTTGAATAAGTTCAGCGACAGCGGTTCTGGGAAGATATCGGAGCCTGAGGTCAGACCAGGTATTGAATCTGGCAAAGGTGTCAGCATTGATCAACGCAAGGGCAAAGTGATTAGGAATAACAACATCCGAAACGATGTAGAGCCTGTAGTCCTTTCGACTAGCATAGGCCGCATCAGTAAAGTCTTCCGGCGGATTAGTAACTCGATGCATTCTTCTTATCGATGCGCCAGTAACATTTTGAACTCGAAGACAAAGAAGATTCTCATCATCTTCGGGGTTCCGGATAATGCAAAAGAAGCCATGTCTGCCAAAGAAGAAGGCAACAGTGCTGTCTTCGTAGTCAGCAAGCAGTTCGGGCGGCACACCCCCTCTGATAGTACTAAGAACTCCTGGGTTAGGGCTGCGAGAAAAGCAAGCAACAGAAGCATAGAGAAGGCTAAGGCCACCCTGCAACTCTTTAGCATTGTCAACAGGGTAGTAGGAGCCATACCAGCAGAGATCAGAGGGATGCTCAACAGAGGAGGCAAGCCTTAATCCAGCATGTGTGTGGCAGTATTGAAGAAGGACAACAATGCTGGAGGTAGTAGTGAGGAGCCATCGACCATCGACAGTTGGATTGGTGAGAAAGAAAGGCAAGGATGGCAGCCAGGGGAACCTCCAGTAAGCATATGGGGACTCCAAGTGTCATCAGCAGCAACACACGCTGCAGAGTCAAGGCTGTAGGGATTAGATCGACCAATGCTCTGAGCTCGTGCGAGGGAAGCAGAGTAGGAAATAAAATTACCAGAGTGAATGAAATGCTTTCCATCAGGAGTAAGAGGATCAAAGTTAGAATAGACCACAGCGGGGAGCTGGTCAACCCACATAGGGATGCCGCAGGCTTGAGAGACTTGTTTGAGGGTATATCTCCTGATAGTAGATTCGGGTAACCAGACTGCTCGAAGAGCATTGTCATCACGATGAGGGGTGCCAGAATGCATAGGCCAGTCACAGTATAGGACAAGGGAGGCTTTGTTAAGCTTTCTCAGAGAGACAAGACATACTCGATGCCTGGCAGTGGCAGGAATTGCAGAGTTGCCAATAAAGCATGCTTCAGGAATGGGAAGAGCTTCAGCAATGGGCTGAACGCACTTAAACTTCGGCTTAGCCTTGGCAGTAACTTGCTCAGCAATGTGGCCCTGCGAAGGAAGGCCAGGAAAGAGAAGTATTCCATGGAAGCCTTCTTCCCCAATAATATGAACAGCAGTGGAGAAGTTCGTCTTTTCGGCAAAAGCAATGGAAGAATCGGTTCTACCTCCAGCTTGAAGGTTGAGGAAGGTGCCAGGATAGGCATGTTTGTAGTAGGGATGGTAGAACCAAATAAGATAATCAAGGGGAGAATTATTAGTAGGCATGGCGATGTACGCAGACGGGTTGCGAAGCACGGTGCTCCATTGAGGAATACGAAGCATGGAAAAATCCCCTACCGGGGGAATGCCAGCAGCATTCTCATACACTCTGCCGAACTCAAAGTACCAGTAGGCATCCTTGAGAGCACGGAGGCGTATAAACCGTGCAAAGTAATGAGAGCAAGCAATAAGCTTGCAGTACTCAGGTGGAGTAAGCATAGACTGAACCGTGTCAGCATTAAGAATAGGAGGCCCATTGCATGAGAAATGAAGCGAAAGCAACATGGCATAAAGCCAGAAATTGGCGGTGACCGAGTGCCAGGCGTCGCCAATAGTAAAGTAGATAAAATTGTGGGTAAAGTGGAAACGAGCAGAAGGAAGATGGCTCCTGTACTCCGATACAGAGACACGGATCCTAGGAGGGACGGTGATTGTGTGTCTTTGAGGTTCTTGAAGAATGGGGCTATCAGTATGGTCAGCGCTGGTCTCAGCAGCAGTGTAGAAGATAAAACTTCCAGTCTGCACTGTAGTGACGCCATCATCAGGAATAGGTTCAGAATTGCAGAAAGTGACAGTGGGATTGCCATGGACAGTAATAGGAATATCACAGCACTTTGAATTTGTTGGAGAGATACTCTCATGCCAGGAAGCCAGACTCCTCTGAGCGACTTGTTCTCAGGCCTAGGGGCACCCAAGTGCACGGGGGCGGAGTTGAAAAGGACGAAGGCAGCACATTCCAAAGTTCTGGTGGAGACAAGGCACACGCAGTTTCTCGTCCCTTTTCCAGAAACCTCATCCCCAAAGAGCAATTCATCAGGAAGAGGAAATGTTTCCGTGATTGGATGGACAAAGGTAAACCTAGGCCTGACTTTAGCAGCAACCTGAAGAATGATGGCTTCTTCTGAGGCAAAACCAGGCAACAGCAAGGTTCCATGGTGTCCCTCCTCACCAATGACAAAGACAGCAGTGGAAAAGTTGAACGCAGGAAGAGCTTGAGTGCGCTGAGCTCTCTTTCCCCCGGCCTGTATTTTAAGGTCAGCACCGACCTTCTCGTCACTGGTTCGAGCGGAAGTCAATGCAGAGCTATGGGAGGGCCTGAGCTGGCCAGCACGCATCCAAAAGAAAGCATCTTCAGCAAGTTCCGGGGGGGCAAGATGTTCCCGTCCGCTTTGCCAGTTGCAAAAAGTGGGGTCAGTAGATGCTGATCCAGACGAGACCGTAAGCAAAGGGGAATGAATTTCAATACTTCTCCCAACTTGTGAAGTAAGGGAGAGATTAACAAAAGCGCCAAAACGAACCTTGACAGTAGCAGTAGGAGTGATGTCAACATCGTCGAGGGCAATGAAGACATATTTTCCATTAAGAATACGCGGTATGCCACAGATCCATCTGCAGCACATCTCAGAAACAAGCTCCGGGGGGAGCCAGCATGCACGCATGGCTCTGATGACAGTCCAGTTGTCTGACTGAAAGGGAACAATTTCAGGGGAGAACAGGGTGAGTGTGCCATGCTCAGCACCCAGGTGAAAGGAAAGAAGAAGAACAACCGCCCTAAGGTTTTGACGATCAGCGATGCTGCTAGCCGCAGTGGGAATGCTGAGAGAGGCAAACGTGAGCACCATGGTTTTAGGGTAGTATCTCCAGCCTCTAGCGAGCTGTGACATTGATTCTCTGACAGGTTGTCGAAGGGCGAGGGTTTTATTTCCTAAGAAGCCGGCTTCAGAAAAACAGAAGACAAGAAAGTTCCTCCGAGCCGCCAGAGCAGAATAGGGGTCAGGAGGCCCAGCAAAGAAGGTGCCATCCTCAAAGGCAGGAATGCGGAAAGTACACTGCATTCCACCAGCGCAGGCAAAACGGGCGTTATCCTGGTTTTGTGCAGGAGCTTCCCCCTGATCAGGCCGGGAGACAGCGGTCGAAGGCGCAGCAAAGGAGGCGACGATTGAAGAAGGGGGAGCTCTGTACAGAATGGTCTGATCTGAGGCCACATCAGGCTCGAAGAGAAGCGCTCGCGGACGAATGGGAGGGCCAGGGTGAGCATCCCTCAGCCCAGGCGAAGAAGAGTTTGGGGGGAATCCAAGAATAGGCGTCCAAGTAACAGTAGAGGAAGGCGCAGGCGAGGGAGAAAAGACCGATGAAGTCGACGAGGACCTGTCTTGCTGCTCGAGCCACTTATCAAGTCTGTATGAACGCATAGCCTTGATGGCGCAAGAGCGAGTAAGGTGGGGTCTTTTGCGAATAAAGGCTGCAGTAGAGTCAGTATGAAGGGCATCATCCGCCAGGATGGCCCTACGTCTAGAGGCACGTTGGTTTTTCAAGAATTTGCTATTAGGGGTGAGACAAGCATGCTTGCTTTGAGTTGCATCAACAATAGGAAGCTTGGGCGCTTTATGATTAGGAGTACGGTGCTTACAGTTGCATTCCTTGTCAGCAACATCCTGCTGAGCAGGAGGAACTTCTTGAGTAGTTCCAATGGGATGAGGTGCACTGTTCTCACCATACCTTTTTTCAGGTCCTCCTTATTGCAAACTTGCTCCTGCTAAACACCTGGACGCTTGTCCCTGGCGCATCACCTCCATTCTTTGGGTTCTTTTTGTCCTTCGGTCGTTTTGCACTGCTGTCAATGCTGATGATGATGTGATGGCTGTTTGTCTCAAGCATGCTACCCTTAGATCACATAGTTGCAGTGAGTTCCTGCCGGTCAGGAATTCTAATCTTGCAACAGGCCAGCTTACTCCTAATGACAGCAACCTGCTATGCAGAGATCTTGCAGTCGTAGGGCATCTGGAGGAGAGTGCCACTACCATTGCTGAAATGCCTATTGCCAATCTTTACTGCCCAGTGAATGTGATAGTACACCGCAACGTCATGGGGCCTTTGCGTTGTCCCAGATCCACATGCATCTGTTGCCAAAAGCAACTTACCGCAGGAGTTCTGAGGCAGCTTCATTACCAATATCCTGCCACTGAGATTGCTTTTGTATTTGACCTTAGAGGCTACCTTGGGTTTGTTCTTAACCCTGATCCGCAACCTCATATTCTTCTGCGGCAGGTCTCCGAGATTGCCCCTTACTCTGTTGCCAGAGTTTGCAGGGCTGCGTATCTCCCTCGAGAATTTGCTACTGCTAACCTCAATCTTGACAGAAATTTTACATTCTCCTTTGCTGTGATCACACCATCCCTGCTAATCTTCCCCTGGCTTACATCCTGAGTGAATCCACTGGAGAGCCTACTGATTTCAGGCAGCTCAGAGCGGTTTCTTACCATGACACTGTCGTTTCTGAGTTAGCGCTCAGAAGACCGCTTAATCTCCCCAGATTTCTTGGCAATTGCTATATGTGGCCGTGGATCAACTCCTGGATTGTCCCACCTAATGAAACCAGTATTGTTCAGGATGGGTTCTTTGTGCGCTTCTGTCCCTTTGATCGCATGGGAAGAGTTCTCTCCAGGGACGACATCATGAGAGACAGGCTCTATGTTTATGCCCTTTCCAAGTTCCCTATTAACATGGCAGCTGCCCTTACTGCTCCTGCCCCTGTTCGAAACCCTGAATCTGGAGAAGAGGCAGATGCTGAAGCAAGCGAAGATGCCCCTTCCCCATGTACTGAAGGGTCTGCTGACACTGAAAACCCTACTCCCAGCTGTGAGTCAGATGTTAGTCCTGTTCTTAGTATCTCTTCTACCACCTCGCTGCATGCTGGAGCTGGAGTGCCTCGCAAGTCAAAGACAAGCGAAGATCCTCCAGCACCAAGAGATCCAAAAACTCCAGAATATCGGAGAAGAGAGAGGATCGAGAGGACAGACCAAAAGAGAGTGAAGAGCCCATACATAAGACGAAAATCAGCAGCAGCAAGAAGAATAGCCCCGTAGGCACAGTAATTGGACGCAACATTAAGATCAGGCCAAGTAGCAGCTCGTCGCAGTAGATTGTGTTCAGGGCCCCGTCGATCGCGAGGCGAAGTGTGAGCGTCCTGATTAACAGTTTGGGGGGCAACAAAAATGAGTCGAGTGGGGGAAAGAGCATGGGAATTGTCAACAGTAGCAGCAAGGGGGGCTCGTGATGGTTGACAAATAGGCTTGAAGGTCATGAGTATTTCACGAGGAGTGCTCTCACCGAGCGAGCCTCCATCAGGTCGGGCTGCTGGATCCGCCTGGCAGTCATCTAGCATTATGACATCAACAGGAGGTTTTGGGGCAGTAGCAGCAAGGCCTTCACTCGACTCCTGCTCGGCATCAGCAGGAGAGGTGGGTTCGTCATTATGAGTAATCTGAGATCTAGCAGTTTCCTCAGAATCTGAGCTTGCTTCTTTTGCAGCATTAGGAGCAGGGCTTGCCTTAGGGGCAGGAGTAGTGTCATCAGGCAAATCTTGATCATGAGGGTGAGCCTCAGCTTCTTCAGCAGGATTAGGAACAGGGCTAACACCAGCAGTAGGGAATTCATTAAGGGAAGGATCATATTCTTTAAATTGAGTCTCAAAGACTCCAGAGGTGCGAGGGACAGCACACAGGTATTTGGCCATGCTAGGAGTAAGGGGGATGTCGCCAGTATGGCTCCACTTGCGGGGCATTCTCATGGGGACAGCCCGAAAGAGTCGGAACCCAGCATCATAGAGGTCTCTGCTACTACATCCAAGAGGAATGGTAAGAGTGTGATGTCTAGCATTAAGAGCAGGTGAAGTTGGAGATGCCTTGAAGACAAGAGGAATGTCAAAGGCACTGGTGGAATTAAGGTATTTAGGGGTAAGATACTGAGGACTAAAGTTAAACTCCTGAATGTCATCTTCCATGGAGGAGCCGGACGAGTCGGGGTCATCAGGAAAGTTCTCTCGGTGCCACTGGACCTCGCTTTCTTTCAGACCCGATTTGGAGTACTTGGGCTTAGGAATCTCCTTCACAGGAGGAGGAGGCGCATTAGGAGTAGGCTTAAGATTATGAGTAGGAGGCTGTGAAGGATTGCTTCTGTGAGAAGAAGCATTTGAGGATTGGGCGGAGCTTCGCCTGGGTTCACCTACCCAGGCCTGATTTTCAACTATGTAAGCAGTAAGTCGTGGCTTATGCCAATGATATTGCTTGCGAAGGAGGCATAAATAAGCAATAGGAAAGCAGTTGGAGCCTGACCCATGCGACAGGAGGGCAGCAAGCGTAGGATAGGGCCTGCTCCAAGCACGTGAAGAGTTCTTGTTTTTGAGCTTGCAAAAGAGACAGTAGTAACCAGTGCCCCAGAACTTGGCAGAGTTGGCCTGGTCCCGCTTGAAAACAGAGCCATGCCCTTTGCGGGGTTGTGGCTGGCCCTTGTTTTCAAAGAATGATTGTCGAACAAAGACGGAGATGTCTGGGAGAGTAAGCCCCTCATCAGAATCAGGGGGAGTAAAGAGTTCAGTAGGAATGTGATGCTGCTTGATTTGATGGAAGTCGCATCTGAGCTTGGCATCGGCAGCAATAAAGTCACCCACATCCTGTTTGATAGTTTGGGCCCTGGCTTGATCACGCGGGGAAGCCTTGGCAGGGGTGAGGACAGAAGTAGGATTAGAGGAGACAGGCTGCCTGGGCACATCAGCATAGACAGTGGTAGGCGGCGCTTTGGCAGCAGCACGGGGAGTAGAGCCAGGAGTTCTGGGCCTGGCTTTAGGCGGAGGCGTGAGAAAACCAGGCATTGGAAGAGAAGTAGGGCGACATGCCTCCGGAATGGGTTTTCTTGGCATCTCTTTGTAGGCTTTAGGTTCAGTAGGGGGTCTACTCTCACCTTCCCCAGAAGCAGGCGGCGGCGGCTGCTTACCGGGATTGGCCTTTTGCACCCTAACAGGGGGAGGTGCAGCATTAGGAGGATTAGACTGCTGAGCTTGGTGCTCAACTTTAGTTTCTTCAGTAGGAGGCATAGATCTCTCAGTACTCAGCTGTGGGGCAGATGTTTTGTTAGGGTAAGTAGGAGGCGCCCCAGGCCTTCTGATTGGATCCTGAGCATTAGGAGTATCGGGGAGACGATCCTCACACATAGGAGGTTGCGATGGCAGGGCTTGTTCCATCTCCACATCCCTCTCTTGCTTGACTGAGCGGGCATCAGCCGAGGGAGTAGGAAAAGGAGGATGCTCAGCAGCAGCATCAGCTTCATCCTTAGCTTGCTGCTTACGGGCTGGACGAGCTTCTGCCTCCTCAGGCCTTCTTTTGCGGGTACGCTTTGGTTTGTAAATGGGCATGTCCTCGTCCTCCTCCGCTCCTGCACTACAGGCAGGGACTTGATGATGGGCAATAGTGTCAAGGTAGAGTTGATGGGCGAATTCATCAGTAGCCACGTCTGAGTGGGAAAAGAATTGCCAAGCAAAACGCTGAAATCTTTCAGCGTGGGCAATAACAAGAAGTCGCTCACTATGCTCAACCTGATTAGGGGGAATAAGTTGAGCAGCATTATGAGCACGGATCTGAATAAGCTCAATTAAGAAGCGAAATTGTTTTTGGTGCAGAAATCCAGGTGGGAGATTCAAGATCTGGGCACAATGGGCATTAGGTGGAGTGGTCAGGAAGGAGTTGGACAGCGACATCGGGCCAAGGCAGTCAGCTTTGTATATGCCATCGCTAGCTTTCCCCAGCCAAAGCGCAACAGCACCGCCCAAATTAGGGAGTATGGTCTCATTAGGAGCAGGGAAAAGGGGAATGTCGGTAAAGCAAGCTTCCGAGGCCTCCCCAACATCAAAAGCACCCGAGGCAGCGTAGATCACTCTCTGGAAGTGATCACGCTCATGCAGTATGAACAGCATTGGGCGCTTGATCGTGGGCGGAGTAAAGGTAAACGCCTTGCCCTGCTGCGTGGACAGCACAGTAATAGGCGCGCAGGACGCGTGGGCATATGCAGCGATCTCAACTTGTGAGGCCCACGGTCCTCTGTGCCTTGCTTCGGCATGTCGAGAACATGGCAGTAACAAGGAGAGGGCCTTCTGCTTGGCATTCTGCCACGCATGTTGGCGGTGGGAGACGGACCTCCAAAAGCATTGGCCCTTTCCATCATTATGGGAGAGCCTGATCCTCTGCCTCTTCATGGAAAGAGGCGCAGTATGAATGCGAATATCAATGCCAAGGTGGGAGTAAATTGGAAGTAGGTTGTGGCTCTGAAAGAGCTGAGCAGTAGCTTTGCACAGGGCCCAGCAGGAAGTGATTCCAAGAATAGATGGGACCTGCTGCAGGACAAAGAGAGCAATCTGTGCTGAGGGTTGAAGAGCAAGGCTAGCACAAGCAGTAACCAATGCCTTGTCATCAGGGTTCCAGCCGATGGCAAAGTAGGCCTGGCAGTAGAAGTCAGATTGAAGAAGCAGCCATAAGGCAAGATAGCTGAGGACACTTAGTATTTTGCATGTGACTAAGCTTTGTGTACAGGCAATGCAGCCCATTAGGAGCAGTGCAGCAGAGACAGCATTAAAGTGATTAGAAGTATTGTGAACAGGATTGATGTCAACAAGGGAATCGGTCATGCTGACTTCACTGAAGAAGGAAGGCAGTCCGCTTCCATCGAAGATAAAAATGCCCATCAAAGCGAGCAGTAGAAGGAGAGCCTGGGGGGCAAAGAATGGGAACTTGCTTTTCCAGCAACATGACCCATCTTTATGGCCCCAAAGACCACCATCGTGAGGAGCGCTTATGGAACACAGAAAGATGGCAGCAAGACTACAGGCAAGAAGCAGTTCCGAATGGGCCCATTCATACAACACGGGAGAGGCATGAGTGAGCTGTCCACTCTCAGCAGCATAGACAGTCATGCTGGCGCCACATTCCTGATGAGGAGGAGTAAGGCAGCCTTTAGAGCAGACCAAGTTATAAAAGATGCTGAGAGCACTGACAATGGGGAGAATGTCAAAGATGACGGAAGAAAGAACTGGCAACTTGTGCATGCAGTCCATACTGCGGATGCAGGCAGTAATGCAATTCCTAATCCTATTCAGCCAATTCCAAAGAGCCACAACTCCACTGAAGGCAGTGAAGGGGAACAAAACAAAATGGCCGATTAGGAGTAAGTCATGCATCATGCACTGGACATTAGGAGTAAAGGCAATCTGTCCAGAAAGGTTGTCGGCAGCAACATAGCCGGCGCCACTCCCTCTCAGAAATGAGGGCAGGCAGCCTTTAGGGCCACTTGTGCTGCAAAAGATGTGGGCAGCGCATATGAGGAGGAGCACTCCGCGCCAGCAGTCAAAGAGGGAGGCGGGCCAATTCCCCCTGCACTTAGCAGCACGTCGACCTGAGGCAACTAAGTAGAAGGCCCAAGGGAAGACCACACTTAAGCAAAGGCCAAGCCGAGCAACTACAGCATGGGTCGAAATGGCGCCACTTTCAAAAAGATGAGCAAGGCAGCCTTCAAAAACGACCATAGCGGTAGCCACAGCATAGAGGCAGATGCATTCTTTACCACCAAAGTAACACGTCTGGGGCCCTACAACAAGCATGGCACAAAGCATCAGGAAGAAGATGCTAGTGGCAGTAGCAGGGCAGTAGCCAGGAGCAAGGGTCCAAAAACCCTGGCTAACATTTCCCAGACAGGAAGCAGTGTTACTAGTACTGACCGTGATCCTAAGAGCAGTATTGCCAACAGGCATGTGCTCATTAGGAGTAGGGCGCAGTACAGAAGGGGCGGCAGTAAAGGCAAGGGCATGACTGGTCCGCTGAACAGAAGTGCCATAAATCAGCACCTCGGGCGGCGGCACAGTAATTGAGCCGGCTGCAGTACCAAGAGTACATGCCATGAGGATTAGGAGCATCATGGCAGTAGCTAGCACTGGTACAAAGCAGCAAGGGCAAGAGCTAGTTGCTTGAGGTGGAAAACGGCTGCGGGAGATGAGGTCATTGCAACAAACCTTGAGGACATGCAGTAAGACAAAACATCCCAGCATGCCAAGGAGCAGTACATGTGAACAGTCTTGCATGTGAGCTGCTACTTGCACACTCCCTCTGCAGAAGTCAATTTTTTGGCAGCAGGTGGCAAGAGCGTGCCAGATCTTCCCGTCTTTCAGTATCCACCTGAGTTGTGCAAGAAAGCAAGAACCAACAAAGACATCAGCATTACAAGGTCGACAAACCAAGGTGGAATAAAGCAGTAGGGAAGCAATGGCAAAGACAGCAGCATCGATAGCATCATGGACAAGACCAACAGCATCATCGCCACCATCATCTG
>CAJNIZ010011725.1:84403-102486 GCA_905231905.1 Symbiodinium pilosum | reverse complement strand
GGACGTCGTTCATTTACATAGCTCAAAGGGTCTAGGGCTTGCTACAAGATTTCTGAAAATGATTGTTAATTTCTGTTACCAACAATCCTAATATTTAGCTGAAATTATAATTTCTACTGGAGTTCCAAATCCCTTAGAGGTATAGGGAGAGCCTGAGTTATATCTAGGTAATATCCTTAGTCTCTGATTATTGATAGTTTTGGGGCATTTGTCGCCGGCCAACCTTTGAAGCGTTCGGATTACACGAGTTTTTCGTAATGTACTTACCTAACCTTAACACCCGGTAAACCCAAGACTTGTCCCTAAACCGAAGCCCTAAACCCTAAACCGTACACCCTAAATCCGAAATCCTAAACCCGAAACCCGAAGCACGAAACCCCATACCCTAAACCCTCGAAACCCTACATACGTAGTAGTTTCCATTTTCTTCTCCATTATCCCATATTACCCCAACATATTATAGTAGTTTCCATTTTCTTTTCCATTCTACCCCAAAACCCTTAACCCGAAACCTTACCCCAGAGCCTGTCACGAGAGGGTGGTCGGAAGCCCTGGAGATGTTTTCCGAAATGAGGCCTCGGCTGAATAGTTCTTTCCGGGGTTTCTCAACAATTCTACGTAGGATCTAGGCTGGGGTTGCAGTTTAGGGTTTAGGTTCAGTGTTAGGGTTCAGGGTCTTGGGGTTTAGGCCGAAGAGTTAGAGTTTAGCTCGGGTTTAGGGTTTAGGGTTAAGTTGGCTTGGAGTTTAGGGTTTATTGGGTTTGCTTTGGAGTTGGGGATTCCTCAACAGCTCTGGCCTCCGCCCACCAACATGGAACTCCCAAACGGCTCCTTCTAACAAGGACGGGTAGTGCTTGCGCGGCCCCGGTTCACGTTCCATGTTCATTTAGGGAGCGCTGAGCTCCGCCTAGTTGGGAAAGTGTTTGTTTAGGCAAGGTTGGAAGGGACCATGTGCGGATTTGAGGCTTGGGATTCACAGTGCTATAAACCGCGCGGCTTAGCGTTTAGGGTTTAGGGTTCCGTGTCTGCTTCGCGGAGGGAAGCTCCGGTGACTGAAGTGCCGAAGCTCTCGACCCAAACCTGGGCTGTCGTTAAGGCACCGAAATTAAGCTACCAAAATATGGATATTCATAGTAAGCAGTAAACAATGGGGTTTCCTTACTATGGTAAACAATTCGTCAATTAGCTTGAGTTATTACCAGCCCGGAGAGTCATACAGCCAAGGCACAATTTCGAGTACACTCTATCATCCCCAATGAACACAAGCACAATCTGCTAACCCTAAACCTTAAATCCTACACCCTAAACCCGGAGCCCTAAGCCCTAAGCCCTCAGCCCTCAGCCCCAATCAATCCCGATGTCTCAGAAGCTTCGTTTTGATGCCAGGCCTGTATACCAATAACAGCTTCTGCAGCATCATCAGCATTGCCCTAAACCCTAAACCCTAGACCCTAAACCCTAAACCCCCAATCTTGTTTTGACTCACCTGAGCCCCAGTCTAAAGTCCTGAAAGGGGGTTATATCAGGGAGTATATAGGGGAGTACTATAGGGCTTCTTAAGAGGGATACTAGGAGGTAAGACTATAGCTCATCACCCTCAGCTAGTGTAGTACTGTTGTTGCTATGCCTCGGTGCTTGTTCTTCTTGTGCTGAATGCCTGTCATGGTGTTTCCCCTAAGCCCTAAACCAGAATCCTAAACCAGTCCAGCCCCAGGGAAGGCTGCGCGGTTTACGTCTCGTCCCAAATGAGTTGCAGTTACTTGTAGGTTTAGGGTTTTAAAGTTTTAGGGTTTTCAGGATTAGGGTTTAGGGTTGCCGAGGCAGAATCCACAACGAGGAGCTACGAGTAAGATTCGATCTTGCATAGGCCTTATACACACGGCTCAAGGTTTGGGGGCAGAGGCTTCATACGCACACCATAAGAAGGAGTTCATACTGCTTGACTTATGTTGATTTGCAAGACTTAAGCCGCAAAGCTCTGAACCCAAAGCCTTAAGAGTTTAGGGTTTAGGGTTTAGGGTTTAGCCTTAAGCCAACATTTTTGACCCTGCACTTTCGTGCCCAAATTCTGCAAACTTGAACGCGAAACTCCACATCCGACAACCCTACAAACCTCAATCCCATGCCCTTAGACCTTTTGACCTTAAAGCCCTAAAGACAACAAGCGCAATGCCCAAATCCCTAAAACCCTAAACCCTAACCCTAAACCCTAAACCCTAAACCTTGACCCTTAAACCCTAAGCCCTGAGCCTTAAACCGCTGCAAGGCACGCCAAGTCCGCCATCAGTGTCGTAACCTGCAACGCCGCCCTGGCGGCCTTGGGGAAGGGCCAGAATTGCGTGCCTTGGCGTCTACAAGTTTGTAGGGTTTAGGGTCCTCAACCCTAAAACCATAAACCCTAAACCCCTAACCCTTTAGGGTTTAGGGATGCAGGGTTTTTGGTTTAGGAGATGCAGGGCTTGGAGTTAGGGCTAGGGATTTCGGATTTAGGGGTTTAGGGCTCAGGGTTGAGTTAGGGTTGAGGATTTAGTGTTCAAGGCTTGAACCTTAGGGTTCAGGATTTAGGGTTTAAGGTCTACAGGGTCTAGGTTTGCCCAAACGAGCCCATGCTTTTGAGAGTAGATCATGGCCCTGACGTGTAATCTTGAACTGTAACGCCTAAATTTCACACCCAATGTAGACCCTGTCGACCCTGACCCAGGCTGAGACCCTAAACACTATATGAGCCATAAAATATTATATGGGGGACTCTCTTGTAGGGCTTATTAAGGGGGATACCAGGAGTTTAGACTGTAGCTCATATAAACTCTAGCATGTACACTCAGAACCCGTAACCCAAAGTCCTAAACTCTAAGATCCAAGCCCTGGACCTTCGATCTGAATCCTAAACCTCCAATCCAACTGGTGGTTGTTCAAAATACTGGTCCCAGAAAAAGGCCGCAAAGTATGGTTAGGATCTTCTTTCAGGAAGAGATATTTCGTAGAGGGCCCATAGAACAACCGGCAAATGGAAGCCTAGGTTGTAAACCCGCCCAGAACCCCAAACTTTGAACTCCAAAGCCGAATTTTTAAACCACCCAAGACCAAGTACAGTACACCGCGCAGCCTTGGGGGGTTACAAAGATGGGCATTTAGCTTTAGAAGCTACCCGTTTTGATTTAGGGTTCAGGATGTTAGTCGGTTGCTTAGGGTCTAGGGACTAGGATCCTGAATTCATGGATCAGGGATTCAAGGTTCAGGGTTCGCGATTTGCGGTTAAAGTTTTAGGTGTTAGGAGTTAGGCCTAGGCTTCAGGAATTAGGCCGGGTTTCTCTGCCAGGGGTTTGGTCTTTAGAGAGGTTACAGGATTTAGGAGAACCTTGAGAAGCCTAAATCCTGTTTCGGGTTCATTTTGCGGTCTAGGGTTTGGGGTGACTCCGAAATTTAGGATTCGAGTTGTCTACCAGGTTCAGAGTAACACGTATAGTATAGGAAAACAAGTTTACAAGCATACGCACGGCATGGAGGGACTCACAAGGAACGAATCTAAGAACATCGGAGTGATAAGAACTGAGCCAAAACACTTTCAGTGTTGCATGCGAAGCTGAGTAAGACGGGACTAGTTGTCTGTTGCTTGCTAACTGGAAAGCAGTGCTGAGCATGATCATAAGAAGGTTGGCCACGACAGTATGAGGCGCAGTAAGCATGCCATGCATGGAAACCAAAGCACTGTTTGGTCTTCCAGACGCCCCAAACCTGAAACAACAACCGTTTTGGGTCACTAGAATTGCAACTGAGGCTTTCGTTTTTCTATCTGCAGCATGACTACTACATAGGTTTACACTTCATATGATATGTGCATGTAAGAACATGTACATATATATATATATATACACACTCTTGTAGATATATGTAGAGGCAGAGAGAGAGTGGCCATAAAAATGCTTATATGTATAAAGTATACACCTTGCAAATACGTACCAATCAGTACATATGTGCGTGCACCTACTGTATGGGCTTTAAATTCGGCCTCAACCCTACCCTAAACCCTAAACCATAAGCCCCTTCCTCCTGCTTTCAAGTGGTATCGCCATCAAAATCACCTGTTGAGGACCTTGCGTTGGGCCTCCTCCAAGAGATGCGGCAGCCGCTGCCTCAAAATCTGGGGCTTTTAGGAATTTTCAGGAATATATAGTCCCCCTTGAGTAGATAGAGTATGGATTCGGGGTTATATAGGGGTTATATAAGGATAATAGAAAAGAAAATGGAAATTAGGGTTTAGGGGTTATAGTCCCCCTTAAGTAGATAGAATATGGGGTATATGGTGATCTATGGTGATCTTATCATAATACACCCAAAACCATATTCTATCTACTTAAGGGGGACTACAGGGGGATGTATCTTGCATCTGTCTACTGAGGTCGTCCTTCGTGTCGTGGTCCTGTGTGTGTAACTTGGCTAAGGCTCACCTTGCATCTTTCTAGGGTTTAGGGTTTAGGGTTTAGGTTTTAGGGTTTAGGGTTGGCAAACAAAGATGACTTCCAGACCTAGGCCCAAAAGGTGAAAAAAGACTACAGAAAACAAATCCATTTTCTGTTCCATTATCCCAATATAATCCCTATATAACCCCATTATAACCCCTATCTAACCCATATATCTGTCTTCCAGGGCTTGGCCCAGCAGGTGCAAAAAAAGATTACGGACAGACAACAGATCTGTTTTCCACAGCTGGGCCCGAGAGGTGACAGAGGCTACGGGCAACAAATCCGTTTTCCAAAGTTGGGCCCAAAAGGTGAAAAAGACTACGGAAAACACATCTGCTTCGAAAATTCCTTAATCTCAACATTTTTGAAATAATAATCTGAACTCCTCAAAGGGGACTCTATCGGGGATTACTATAGGGGACTACTTTGAGAGTTATTAAGGGGGATACTTGGAGTTCAGACTATAGCTCTAATAGACTTCAAAATTATGTTGGGAATTGTTTTTCAGGCCCGCTGTCGTACATCATCCCTTTAAACCCCGATATAGGCCCAGTCTTCATTTCATTTTGCACATGTCTTTCCTATTCATTTTGGACGTATTGAACCCCGAACCTAACTCCTAATCCTAGACCCCAAAACCTGACACCCTGGAACCTGACACCCTAAAACCTAAGTCCCTAAACCTAAGACCCTAAAACCAGAGACCCTAAACCCGAAGACCTCCAAACCCTAAACCCTAAATCCCTCAGACCCTAAACCCCTGAACTCTAAATCCCTTAGAACCTACAACCCTTGAACCTAAATCCCTTAGACCCCCAAACCCTAAATCCCTTGGACCCTAAAACCCTAAACCCTGCATCCATTAGACGCTAAAACCCTAAACCCGAAATCCCTTAGACCCTAACACCCTAAACCCGAAGTCCCTTGGACCCTAAAACCGTAAACCCTAAAGCCCTTAGACCCTAAAACCCCAAACCCTAAATCCCTTAAACCCTAAAACCCTAAATCCCTTAGACCCTAAAACCTTAAACCCTAAATCCCTTAGACCCTAAAACCCTAAACCCTGAATCCATTAGACCCTAAAAACCCTAAACCCTGAATCCCTTAGACCCTAAAACCCCAAACCCTAAATCCCTTAAACCCTAAAACCCTAAACCTAAATCCCTTAAACCCTACCTTAAACCCTAAAACCCTAAACCCTAGACCCTAAAACCCTAAACCCTAAACACTAAATCCCTTAAACCCTAAACCCTAAATCCCTTAAACCCTCAAACCCTAAACCCTAAACCCTAAATCCATTAGACCCTAAAAACCCTAAACCCTGAATCCCTTAGACCCTAAAACCCCAAACCCTAAATCCCTTAAACCCTAAATCTCTTGCACCCTAAACTCTGAGGCCAGACGCTTCTGGCTTGCCCTCAGCAGACGCGGTGTCCTTCAACACGGCCCCTCTGGCAGGCTTGTACTTTAGGATTAGGGTTCAGGGTTTTGGGATTAGGGTTTAGTGTTTAGGGCTTTAGGACTTTAGGGTTTTGGGTTTAGGGGTTTTGGGTTTAGGTAGTAGGGTAAGGTTGTAGGTTCTCTCAGATTAGGGGTGCAGGGTTTTAGGAGTTGTGGGGTTATTGTAGTGGGTTTTTGGTGTTTGCATTCAAGTCAAGCTTTGTGTGCAGTGCGGCCGGGTTTAGGGTTCCCAGGGAATAAGGGAACATGTTATAAGGGGATTATACATCCTTACTAAGCATCAGTAAGCTAAGCTATTTTCAATCGCCGGATGTTCATTATCAATGGCTGAGGAGAGGATGGTTATCTTCCTATACGAAGTACAGAATATAGTTCCCGCGCCACGTGAATACTGAATAGTCCCAACATGGTACAGTCATACATCACCCTTTTTTTTCTGTGGGCGCGGGGGTCATTTTTAGGGAGAGGGGATTAGAGCTGGCTATTTCATGCATATTCAATTGGCACCTGTATCCAAGCAGTTGAAGTGCCAAATGCAAAGGATTGCAGCAGACGCTCCAAGGTTGCCCCGAACCCTTAGGCCCTAACTCAAAAAGGCTAGTTTAGCCTGTAGCTCTATTAAAATGCTAAACTCTAAGCCCTTGGCATGTGGGATGTGCTCTTGGCGCCTGAACAGATGAGCGTGTTTCAGATGTAGATGCCGCTGAAGATACAGATACATGCAACTTGTTTGGGCTATGCCTCTGTACCTCTCGTCCTTGAGTAGATGGCACCGGTTTGCGGGAAAAGCACGCACCTATGTTGTGGTTACCAGCCCAGCAAGTCACAGCAATGCTGATTCTCATCGCAACAGAGAAGCTTGCAGTGCCCGTTACACCTTTAAGCACCTGAAAGCAGGGCTTGCGAACTGTCAGTTCGGGTTCAGGGTTTTAGTTTGGGGCGGCCGAGGAGGCACTTGGGACTCGGCTTGCAAGGCCTTTATGTGTACTATAGACTAAACTCCTCAAAGGGGGCTGTTTAGGGGAGTATTGTATAGTTTCTTATGGAGGATAGTAGGACTTTACATGGTAGTTTCCCAAAATAAGGGGACCCCAACATAGACCCCAAAATACTATAATCCTTATTAAGGGACCCCCAAAAAGGTACCCCTAATTTTGGGAAACCCCCATATAGCTCATTTGTGTCCGGGCTTCGGCCCGGAAAGATGTCCAGGCAGCAAAATTTCCATTCAATTTGCGGTTTAGGGTTTAGGGTTTAGGGTTTAGGGTTGGTGGTTAGTAGAAAATAAGGGAATAGAACCCCCATATACGGCAACCTTTACGTAATACATTTCCATATCCCCTGCTGACCCCTCGTAAGTTTTGTATTCTGGGCCTCTGACCACAAACAGCTTATCAACTCGATTTCACACATGGGTAGTATTTTATTTGGGGATACTATGGTACCCAATATAGAGTAAGATTCTATCCTCCTTTTGGGGCATAGTATTTTTATACATTGAATATAATCTTACTGGGTTTAACCACCAAAAAACACTACTCACATGCTAATCCTGAAGGCTGAAGGTCAGGAGGCCTAGATGCGGAAGGATGTTGGCGAAGCGCTGCCAAGGAGTTTGAATCTTCACCTAAACCCTACAAATCCCCAACCCTGAGCCCCTAAACTCCAAACCTCAAGTCCTAAACTCTGAACCCCTAAACCCTAAGCCCCGAACCCTAAACCCTGAGCCCCGAAACCTTAAAACCCAAAATCACCACAGTATTTGATTCAACTCAGAGCATACAGAACGCCTGCACAGTAGCAGGGCTTCCTGCACGGGTGCTTAGCGGAGAGTTCGGGAAGGGATCTCCGCATGATGATCCCTTCCACTATTCTTAACCCCCCCCGCTACCGGGGAATTGTTACATTTCCCTTGTGTTATAGTATATCGCAACGGGAAAAAGGGGGTTTAATACTTGGGTGGAGTGATTATGTAATTCTGGATCGCAGTCCCAAGATTCACCCCCCCATTCCCTTGTAAGCATCTAGGTTTAGGGTTTAGGCGCCAGTAGGTTTCATATGAATACCATCCCGCCCACAAAAGCTCAGCGCACCGACCCTCAAGATTGGATATTCCCCGCCATAAACCGTCAAGTGCCCCAGCTCAATCTCTCGGGAACCCCTGGGCCCAAGGCTCCGAAACCCTAAGCCCTAAACCTTCTACTACGTTTAACCCCATGAATAAAGCCACAAACTCCCAGACTCTAACCCCAAGCCGCTGATACCCAAAAATCCCGCAGATCCTGAAACTCCAGACCCTAAACCGCTAACCCCAAAGACCTTAAACGCCCTAACGCCACACCGCAAACATGCTTTCCTTCAACCTTCGGATGACAAAGGCCGCGGCATCGGCCATTGAACTGGGGCGCCGGGAGCTCAGAAATGGCAGACGGGTTTGTGGGTGGGGGGTTCTGGCGTTTCCGTTTTGGGTTTTGGCTTCGTTTCTAGGTTCACAGTTGAGGGCTTTGGTTTCCAGTTTAGGCCTTGGGCTGTAACTCTTTCTAAAAGAATGTGGACGCCCTCTGGTATGCGAAGGATGTTGAGAGGGTTGTGCTTGGGTAATCCTAGCCTTTATAATGAGGGCCTTGCAAGAATCATATGGTAGGCACAGGGTCCTGATTCTGGGGGTTCGGTTTTCCGGTATCTGACCTCTGACATTTGACCCAGGAAAAAGGATTCCAATACCCATCCGAAGGTGTGGGTCCTTGAGCAAGAGGATTAGCAAGCTACGGGGTCTACAAGAAATTACTTCTTTTCAATCTGCCTGGGCTTCAGGAGCAGTGGACCCTTGGGTTCCGAAGATGGGAGAACACCTCGCCATAGCTGGGCTACACCTTGGTCTGGGAGTAGCAATTCTGGATCAATGTTAGGGATCCTTTATACTTTTTGGGCTATGGGATTCCTTATATTTATGTAAAAAGGATCCTTTTTTCTTCCTGGGGTAGTGTGGGCTAAGAATTGTCGGGCAAATTTACAGTTTGGGCTACAACGCGAAGGAGCCTTGTTGTTTGTGACTCGGTCCCCCTGGCAGTTTCTTACCTGTCCCATGGGTAACCTTACACCCTTTAAGGGCACAGAAGCTCAACATGAACCGGAAGGGTAACTCTAGAAAAGCCCTAGAAAAATGGACAGCTAAGATAGGCATGCAGGAGGTCAGCCTTTTCCACCCTGAGCAAGCTAAGCAGAACGAAGAAAAGGCACAACTCTGCAGTAGGGGCCCAATTGTTGAGGGTTTGGTGAGTGCGCTTGATATCTACTATAGTTTCTAGCGACGAGAAGGGTCCAGGGTCATTGTGACATGTTCAAGGAGCAGTGCTTTTCACCTGGCTGCCAGCCAGTGAATTTTATCTGGCGAGTCTAATATAGGGGAGAAAATAATCACCAATATTATGGTTCCATATTCCTTGTATGATTATAGTATATGGTACCTCAAATGGACCTCAAAATGATATTGGCAATTATTCAGGCCCCTATATTAAGCAGGGGTCTTAGAGAACTGAACTCTAGGTTACAGGGTGCCAGCGTGTGTCCAGGCTGAAATAAGGCAAAGGGCTGTTGATTTCTGTCTGTATCCCACCCCTACATTGGCCGGCACACCCTTGCTAACTCTGCCAGCTGCTGTGTTTGCACAACTGTTCATGTAGATTCTCCTCCTTTCCCAACCCATGACATGACTCTAAGCCTTTCACCCCAAGCGATGTCTTCGGCTTGCAAATGAAGTCAGAGAAAAGCAATTCTTGCAGGGTTCCTTTCTGAACTCAAAGAGCCCAAGCTCTAGACTCTACACCTTTTCCAAGCCCAAAGAGACACACCCTGATATCCACCCTCTGAACTTGAAGCTCCTTCCTATGAAGAGACAGCCAGGCTGGCGCAGCGCCGTTTGGCTTTGCTCCCTCCTGTGCATGGAAGGCCAAGTCGTTTGTTTCCACCCTAGGCCCCGGCCCTAAATCCGAAACCCTGGACTCGAAACCGAAGGCTCTGATCTAAAACCCCTACGCCACTCTAAGCCCCCAAACCTAATGTGGGTTTTAGAGTTCCGGAGAATTCCAAGTGGGCTTCGAGTTTGGGCTTGAAACCCCCAACCCCAAACCCTTAACCACCTCAACCCTAAACCCCCTAAACCCCCTAAACCCCCTAAACCCCCTAAACCCCCTAAACCCCCTTAAACCCTAAACCTAATCCCTAAACCTTTAGCCCTAAACCCCAAACCACGTGTAGGGGCTTGGGATGCAGACTGTAGGTTTGGTATCCATGTTTTGGGGTTATCAAGGGTTCTAGGCTTGTACCCCTGGGTTTAGGGATCCTTTTAGGGATCCTAGAGGACTACATTGGCTCATGTAAGGGCTATATTAGAGCCATATTGGGGAAACCCTCTAGGGGTACGATCTTAGGGGTACAACCCAGGAACCCTTGACGGTAAGGAGTTGAGAGGCACGCGGTCCAGGGCTGAGGGTTCAGGTCTTTGGGTTAAGGTTGAGGGCTTCGGGTACCGTAAACCCAAAACTTTCCGGTATAGGGTTCAGAAGCTAAGGCTTTGGGGTTTAGGGTTTGGGGTTTAGGGTTTTGGGCTTTGAAGTTTGGGGTGCAGTGATTTGGGGCTTGGGGTTAAGTGGAATTCCAACCCTTGTAGCACTCGTAGTTCCACCGGGAAACTATAAGCTTCCCCGTGAAGCTAGTGCGCATCTGAACTCCCAAGTATGACCTTATTCTTTTTTCAGGTCCTGCGTTCTCTGCAAAGCTGAAGAAGGAACACTTCTCTTAGGTATCGGTTGCTAGGGACCGAGGTTTTCCAGAGGTAGGGCTCTGCAAGCAGGACCTGATTCCTAAACCCTAAACCCAAGCCTGCAGCCCTCGCAGGCCTTCAGCCAGATTCCATAACTCACGGAGTCCTCGTGAACAGCTGCCGGTGCCCCAGTGGCATTTCCATAGCCCCATGCTGAATGTACGCAGTCATCAGCCTTGTTTGGGGTTTAGAGGGATTCTAGACCAGGTACTCCAGCAGTACCCTTTTTCCATTTGTATTTTGGTGTTTCCATGTTTTTAAAACTGATTATTAAGAGGTCCCCCGCATAAACTTTTTACTGCAGCTGAAATCAGACGTGGTGGGCTGCATGATGCGGAGCATGGCATGGTGATGACTCAAACCCCAACCTAACCTGGCACAGTGATTCTGTGGTATATAAGAATATATTGGGAGTATTTAATATTAGGGGGGTGGGGGTTTAATATTAGGGGGAGGGGATTAAGCCCAAAGTCCACAGGCAAGCATTCTCATGGCTGGCAAGCAGCAGTTCATCTTCTTTCTGCGCAAAGGCTTTGCAGTTTGGGTTCAGGGTTCAGGGCCGAGGGGTTCAGGGCCTAGGAGTAAGGGCTTGGATTCGGGTTTCAGAGTTCACGGTTCCTGCCCCATTATTTCCCAGCTTAAGAACCTCTGAAAATCACCTTTGGGGTGGTTTAAAGGGGTTTAATACTTCCCTAAAGTGATGCTTATTGGGGTCACTATAGGGAACCCTGAAGTTGGGTGGTCTTTGGCTGCTGTTAAGGACTCAATTAAGGCATTTTCATGAGGAAGCCATATTAGTTACCATATAATGTATATATGAATACATACTATGGTAGCTTGACTTAAGTTTTTACGATTTGAATGCCCTAGACAACCCCAGCTCACACCACTTTCCATTTTCAATGTTCTTCCCTGTTGCTTCTCCATTATGGCAAGTTAGCCAGAACCTAAACGTCGTATCATTGTAAATCAGGTTCCGTAAATGCAGCCCACTCTTTTGGGCACATCAGAGCCGATATTATGGTCCTAGGTTCCACATTAACTTCAAAATTAAGCTGGTAATGGCCCCTAAACCCTAAACCGCCTAAACCCTAAACCTGAACAAACTGGCAATGACTGAGGCTTCCGGATGGTGATCATCACTGTGGTTCGGAGGGAGTTGCGTTGTACACGTCAATCCTGTCAAAAGTATTGACTAGGTTGAGGTTGCCCGAACTCTCCGCGAAAATTCATCATTATTGCGTTATTCTTTGGGGCATAGCCCTGAACCGTGATTACCCTAAACCCTAAATCTCAAGACCTAAACCCTAGGATGGGTTCAGGGTTTCCAGGTTTTGGTTGGTTAAGTTTGAGATTAAGAGTGTGGGTTTAACGGTCAGCTGCCAGACTTTTGGCTTCATTTTGGGGAATTTCCTCGTATGATTTGCTGTCCATCTGCCCATATATGATCTTTATCTGTTAAAGGTCAATTAAGCTTCAATATGTTAGGGGGGCTCGCATAGGCGGTGGTGTCTAGGAAATCCACAGTTGGAAGACCACCGAAGCGGCACCCCTGGGTTTGGTACTGCCCCTTTCTGCAACAGTTGGATAATTCTGGCCCCTAATATAGACTGTTACAGGGTGGGGGCAGAACCCAACCAGTAGCTTTGAGAAACCCAAAAAGAGTTTCTCGAATCATGGGAGTCTAAGAGATCCCTGGGGTAGCTACACGTGGACCTAGGTACCCCAGTAGTACCCTTTTTTCCTTTTTGTTTTGGGGTCTCCTTATTAGAGCTGAGCATTCGGTAAAAGGGGGCTCTGATTATTCAGGGGTTACTGGGGAACCTGGAGATTGTGGGGGCCCACCTCAAGCAGGATATAAGGATCATTGAAAGCTCCTGCATGGTTCCTGTTTGTCTTACTGTAATTCCAAACCCTAAGCCCTTAAGACACCCCAAGCGGAGCAAGTGGAGGTAGGAGTACCCGAACCAATTGCAGCTATAACAACTTGCAGCATTCTAATCATTCCTGCAATGAAAGCTGGACACTAAACCTGAAACTCTAAACCCCTCGCTAAAGCCTAAGCCCTAAACCTGGACACAGCTTGAAACTCTGAGCCCCCAAACAGTTGGCCCCAAAGCGTACACCCGCAACCCCAACACACCTGACCCTAAGCCCAAACCTTACGATGAGGTCCTGCACTTTTCTTGCAAATTCAACCCTAAAGCCTGCATAAGGGGGATTTTAGTATAGGTTTTGGTGATTGTATACAGGGCTTCTTAGGACGGTAGAATGGAATCCTACCATACATTGTAAACCCTAAGCCCTAGGCTTAGAGCCTTAAACCTCAAGCCCTGACACCTTATACCCTTAAACCCAGAGACCTAAATCCTAAATAGTAGTTTCCATTTTATTTTCCATTATCCCTATACAGCCCCAATAAAACCCCTATATCCCCTAAACTCTAAATCCTTATCGAAAACCTTCAGACCCAAGATCCTGCACCGAAAAGGTCAAAAGGGGTGTTGAATGGTTTAGGGTTTAGGGTTTAGGTGTTAAAAATTCCGAAGCCCTAAACTATAGGGGACTCCATTTTTTGGTTATTATAATCACCATGACAACTCAAAAATTGCTTCTTAGTGGGGTTCTGAGGACGGTTTAGTGAACCCTAGAGACTCAACCTTAAGACAAAACGGTCATTCTGGAAAATAATGGTCCTTACATGCTCCCTTGGATACCTGGAAGAGTCCTAAAGATTGCTTTTCAAGAGCCGTTCGACCAAACCCTAAGCCCCAAACGGTCGGAAGCGCAGGCCGCAGATTGAAGCCGTGACTGCAGCCATCGACGCCTTGGCGGCTTGTGCCCTCTGGGAGCGGGTCCGTGTCCTAGAGTACGATGGGACAGCCACAGCTGCAGGGTACGGGTTTGGACTCGCGCTACTGTTAGTTGATACAAAAATCCTGCATGACCTCAGTATACCATAATACCATAATTCCCAATGTGTAAGGTACTCGGGGTCATGGATGATTTTCAATATCCACTGTAGCATGCCAAGCCGGCCACCCTGAGGTTTTTCAGGATCCCGTATAGTGGAGAAACCTGAGCACCCATGAAGAAGTCTGTTTGCAGCCCTTGAACAGCTGGAGCAGGCTCCAGCTGGAAAATGCATTAGAACCAAGTTCGAAATCTGTCCTTCCACCATGGGATTCACAATTTGGGGGTCCCTTTGGGTGCCTCGCCTGCGGATGATAGCATTTTTGAGTCTAGAACACCCGCCAGGGAAACACATGGAGGGCTAGGCCGGTAAGACGGGGATCTATAGGGGTTTGGGGAAGTAGGGTTTGGGGTGTAAGGTTTACGATTTTATGATCTAGAAGTGTAGGCCCTTGACCTTTAAAGCTCCGAAGGATTTGCCCCAAGATGCGGGTCTGCCTGAACTCGGAGTCTAAAGTTTAGTCAAGCAAAACAAGGTCTCAAGTCAAGGATGTCTAGCCTTACAGTTGGGTTTGGGGTTGTAAGGATCAGGGATTTGGAGGGTGAGTGTCGTAGTTGTCGAGTATGGAGATTTAGGGTTAGGGCGGTTACTGGTCGTCTTCTGGGACGCGGCATATTGGGCTCTGTAGGTCCAGAGAGAGCACAGCACTAATTCCGGAGTGAAAGGTTGAACTTCAATTCATGTTCGGGGCTTATTCAAGCTGAGTTTAGAGTTTAGGGCTTAGGGTTTATATAGAAATCGTGTAAGATGAGGTTTGTGACGGTTTCGAGCATTTATCTGGGGGGAACTCTCTTGAAGCCTGGCCTCAGGCCTTCAGGTTTCGGATGTGGGGTGTAGGGTGTTTAGGATGTTCAGGTTGGGTTTAGGCCAGGTTGAAGCAGTGTCATTCTGGGGCAGCACTTCTTCGAGTAGGGATAGGGTTTGGTAACGGGGCGCCACGAAGCAGAATGTACCTAAACTCGGGCTGAATCCTACACAGGAAGCCCCATGGGCCCAACGCAGTCTTTTATGGGTTCGGTTAGCCACCGCCCTCTACAAGGTTGCCCAGTAATTTGTTTTGAGTCTAAGTATCCTTCATCAGGGGGGAATGTGTGCGGGGTGGTCGGGTAATCCATGATACCTACAGTCCCGAGGCCTTAGAACAAGCCCTGCGCACGGAACTCTCAACCCCTCCCTTCCTGAAGCTTAGCCACATGGTTTAGGGTTTAGAGCTTAGGAATCGTTTTTTGGTGGGAAGCGTCTGTATGGTTCTAATAGAGAGTAGGATGATATCGCCTTGTTGGGCAGAGTAGTACATGAGAAGAATAAATGTGTTCTTACTTGCTTCAACCATCGCGGAAAAGTATTCAGTTCGGACTATATGCAGGACAGCTAGAAGTGACATCGGTGAGAAGGTTTCTGAGGAGTATGTAGAAAACCTACTGCACCCTAAACTCCATAACCCACTTCCGACAGCATGACTCCCATCACCCTAAACAATAGTCCTAGACCCCAACAGTCTTATAAACGCACCTTATCCCTAAGCCTTTACCCTAAAATTTTGCCCGAAAGCCTGCTCTCCAGCCCCTCCACCCGCACATGGTGACTATCATGGATACTGACAATTATATTAAGGTCCCTATCGATTTTGTTACTATATCACTATTGCGGGATGGGGGCTTAGACCCTATACCCGAAGCCGTGGACTCCAAACCCTGAACTCAACCCGTGTGTGCTGGAGGCATTGGGCTTGTTATATCAAATGCCGGCAGGATTGAGGCGGAAGCGCCAAATTAGGGGTCGGGTCGAGGGTTTAGAGTTACTGAGGTGCCGCTTGTCCTAAGCCCTGAAGCCTAGAGCCTAAAGGCTAAACCCGCAAATGCCATCATCCTCAATTATAGGAACCCAAGAAGGATCCCAACACCCTTCCACAAAGGCTTAGGGCTTAGGGCTACAACCCTACACCCTAGCCCCTAAAACTCTAAAACCGAAACTTCCAAACCCAAGGCTCCATAGCCGAAGCCTGAACCAAGCCTTAGGTTTGGGTTTTGGGGGTTAGGGGTCTAGGGTTAAGTGTTCAGTGGTTTTAGGAGTTTAGGGGTTTAGAGTTTAGGGGTTTAGGGGTTTAGGGTTTCGGGACTGACGTTGGTGGTCACCATTGGCACAGCCAACCAGAGTCCGCAGTTGCCGAAGGTGCAGAGACAGCTCAATCCCGATTACAACGGTTTTTCCAATGCGAACCTGCCAGCCGCAGATCGCACGGATGTTACTGGAAATACAACTTCGAAGTCGAGTCTTGGATCGGCGCCGGTGAAGAGTTGTTCTCAACTGAGAACGTCTTTCAACATGAAAGTCCGCCAATCAAGAACTACGTCGCAAACCAATCCCTTGCGTTGGTGATATGAGAGCAGTACCATGCCTCAATGCCCGTGGATCTTTGAAGGTGCTGATCATACCCAGCATTTATGGTCTTTAAGTGTCGTACTTCTAGCGTTCAAGACTTCTGGCCATATAGACGTGAGGGGGCTACCGATGCGTCAAAGATGTGTAGCGATGTCTTCAAGTTGACTTCACGGCGCCAAAGGGGTTGTAGCTTCACATATCAGAACTGAGCTGAAGCTCTTCTCGCTTCTTCAGCTACGCCCTATAATTGCCCTAAATCCTAATTTTGTTGTCTTCCTGATCTTATCCTGAGCGGGCCTGGGCATTTTAGCATGATGGACACCTCCAGATGTTTTGGGCTTACTTAAGTTGCCATTATACTATGAGTAATACTAGCTCTGATATTACCATTGCCAACTATAGTATTACTACTATTATCCTTATTGCCATTACTGCTTCTACTACTGCTGTTGCTGCAGCAGCTACTGCTGCTACTCCTACTTCGACTACTGCCACGACGACGACGATTGCTGCTGCTACTACTGACAAAAAATATTGGTAATCCATTTAACTTATGAGTAGACGGTCAAGGATTCTCAAGGCAGCATCACAAACGTCGTGCACCATGGCTACCAATCATTCATGCGTAGCTCTGCTGTAACTTGGAGCGAAGTAACTAGAGAGCACATGGATTGCATATTTTGCACCACTTAGGATCCCCAACACGTTGTAATTTCCAAGGGATAGGATATATGAAGTGGCACAAGAACTCTATGTGGGTAGCCCAAACCCTGAATCCTATACCGTCATCCTAGACTCTAGGCCTCTAAGCCTTGAGGCCCTAGACCTTAAGCCTCTTCAGCCTGAAACCCAGAACCTTAGGCCCTAATGGGGTTTAGGGTTTAGGGTTTAGGGGTTTAGGGTTTATGTAAACCACAAGCCCCTAGTCCTATGCGCCAGGCCGAATGTGATGACATATGGCGCCCCGGGCCTAGAATCTAGGTTACTGTGAAGGAACGTATTTAAAATGCCATTGTATTCCATTCCCATTACTGGGGTGTATGGTTCAGGGTTGTATTCAAACCCTAGTACATACTCCTATATCTACATAATGGTAAATGAGTTCAAGCTCCTTGATAGTAGCCAAGGATTGAATCACCGTTTATTGGAAGTTACTGGTGTTTGCAGGTTTTGGGTGAAGGGGTTGCGAAGACGGTTCCCAAAGACTATCTAGGGGCGACTACATTCCCATATGGGTATTTCTCAAGAATGACCCTCATAGAATCCCGAGTACGGACCCCTATGGTCATTCTCATGTATCCCTTTGGGTCCCTAGGGCCCGTGTTGACCCTAAACCTTAAACCCGGAAAAACCCCTAAACCCTAAACGACCCCTAAACCCAAAACAACTGCTAAACCCTAAACAACCTCTAAGCCTTAAACAACCCCTAAGCCCTAAACAACCCCTAAACCCTGAACCCGAAACCCCTGAACCCGAAACCCCTAAACCCTAAACAGCCCCTAAACCCTAAACAACCCTCCAACGCTAAGCAACCCCTAAACGTAAACAACCCCTAAACCCTAAGCAACTCCAAAACCCTAAACCCTAAACAATCCCTAAACTCTAAACAACCCCTAAACCCTAAACCTAAACAACCCCTAAACTCTAAACAACCCCTGGACCCTACACCCTAAACCCCTTAACCCTAAACACTACACCCTAAGTCAGCAGCGACTCGGAGACTACGTGGATTCAGCATTCTCTTTCAGCGACGCTGCGGTTTAAGCCTTGAGGGTTTAGCGCTTGGTGTAGAGTTTAGCATCTAGGGGTTTACGGGGTTAGGGGTTTAGGGTTTAGGGGTTTAGGGATTCAGGGTTTAGTGTTGCGGGTTTAGGGATTTAGGGTTTTCAAGGGATTAGAACTCGGACCCCTAAGGTCGTAGCCCTAAAGCGTTTTCCCAATATACCACTAATGGCTCCCATATTCCCAATGGGTTTCCTAA